>JACEGR010004255.1:0-90048 GCA_014170235.1 Listronotus bonariensis
TATATAGATAGATCTTAAAAATATGTGCATATACCCAACTATTATATCACAAAAATAAGTCAATTATACTACTATACTACTCTACACTAATAAAATTGAACTATTATTTACAAAACTAAATACAGAATATTAGACAATTGCTTGTGACAAGTAGAGTTTTTCCTGCACAATTTTTATAAATTGATTTAGGTTGGTGGTATCAACATCTAAATCACTCATATATTCATTAAATAAGGCGCACATGTAGTAAATTGGAGAATTTGAGGAATTTTTATATGTATTTATCCTTGGAAAGTCCAAATAGAAAACTCTTTTTGTCTGGTATTGCTATATTTTATGGAAAAAGAAGTTTTGCTAATAATTCAGAGGAATTAATTTTATTACTTAATAATTTAAACAAATAAACTAGACACATCTTTATCCATCTATTTTTCTAATAATAATCTATGAAAAAGATCTAATAAGGCCAAATGGTTGTACCCTTGATTAGGATAGAAACCAAACTTTTTCAAAAATAAGTACTTTAAAAATTTTCCTTGCACTCTTTCAATAGATTTATTCCATATGTCATATTGCGGAGACCACACAATACTTCCATACTCCAATTTTGGTAATACTAAACTGTCAAATAATTTAAGACAAACATCAACACTAAAACACTTAGTGGTCCTGACAATGAACCCCATCATCCTGTGTGCATCAGTTAATCTCGTGGTAATATGTTCATTTTTATGTTAAGCAATATACAGGACATTTCCAAAATCTATTTTTTATTTGGATACAACGAACTGATATTTTCATTTATTAAGTAAAAAGAAAATTAAAATAGGTAAGTTAAGGGGGTGAAAATTAATAACTTGACAGCCGGTAGAGTTTGTGAGTTTCATTGACTCTAATTCTATTAATAATTTTCTGGAAATTATAGTTTTTGGCAAACGAAACTGGAAATTTACTGACAGACTAATTTTATTGTATATCGCGCTTGTTGGCAAAAATATATTTTATTCTATTCTAGTTGTGTATAAGTTTAGATTTTAATGTGTTGTTAACTAAACAAAATTTAACCAAATCTGTCCAAATTCATAATATAATAACTTAAATGATTTGTCGAAAGGTTTTGAATTTACATATAAAAATGTTTTTCGGTTTTTCTGCACCATCACTTAAAACCATTGGAAGTATTTTCAGTTTCCACTTGACAACATTGCAAAGCAACAATAAATAATTATTTCTGTTTGTGGTGGTTTTAGTCAAGGTTCCTTGGTTTATTCGAGAACATCCGTTCTTCCTCTTTTTCTCGTTGTTTCTGATGATGATGATTTATATAAAGAAACTTAAAATTAATGACTGCATAAGAACCCAATGTGGCGACACAATTTTTAACAATTCAAGAGTTGCCTTACTTTCCGAAGGAGTTTAAAGTGATTCTATAATTTTGGTTTTCGGATTTTATCTTGTAAAATTTGTCGATTCTAGCTTTGGTATCCTTAATGAAAAATCAATTCCTCCATCGATTAAAAATGAAATGTCCAAGTTTAAAGCTATAATTCTGCTATTTTAATTTGATAATAACAAAATCAAGAAAGAACCAAAGAACAAAATACATAAATAAATTGTTTTTTCTTTCGTCACTCAAAAATGATAATTTCTGATTTTTGATTTAGCAAACTTTTTACTATACTAACTTATTTTAACGCATTTAAAAAATAATAAATCATTTAGGAACATTTAAGATGACTGAATCTTATCAAAAATTATTCTCATGTAATTTATTTGCGGAATCATGTTCAGAATAAAATGCTGATTACGACGATCTTTGATACCAGCTAGAATTTTGGTCAGATTTTTTTTAAAACGCAATTGTATTAACGGTTAAGATATTTTATTTGCATGGAATAAAATTTAATTTTTTTTTTTTTATTACTTTTCAACCGAAAACATTTGTTTGAAAAATGAATATTTATCAGGTTATAAACATTTAAACAATTGAAAATGAGCAACTTTACCATTTAAATAATGTATGACAATATAAAAAATTTCACGTGATCTATTTTTTTATGGAATCATCTATCTTTTGTAACAATAATTGTAGAGTATGCTATTTGACAATTTTGAAATCCTAGATATATTTTTTAAATTTCTTAACAAAATGTATTTTCTTGTTTTTAATGCCCAAAAATGTTTTCATTTTTCCTGTATAGATATGGTTTTCATATAAACAGTACCTTAGGGTAGTTTGTTTTGTTGTGGTAACCTTGGAACACACTAGGCTGACCTGAGGGGCTTTCCAGTGACGCAAATAGAGCGCTCCCGAGTAGCTCAAGAGCATTTCGTTCTACTTTATGGCGTTCCAGTGACGGAAAGTGTTATGCACCTGAGCTACTCCGTTTTTCTTTCCCCTTGCCCCTCATGCACCAACCCCTCTTTTGGTTTTTGTGCTTCAAACGTGTTTTTTATGGTTAAGGATGGATTTTTAAAATTATTTATTTAAAATGGAATTAGATATTAAAAAGATATTATTATTATAAAGCCAAGAAAGGTTAAAAACAACGAAATTTTAAAATTTCTTAAAGTATCTCTCTTTCCTTGTCTAAGGATGCGTTCCAGTGACTAACTTTTTAGAGCAGTTCAAGAGCTTCAAGCGCTGGAGCGTGACGCACAAAAATTTTCGTCACTGGAAAGCAAGCCTGGGTGCTATTTATATGAACACCATATCTATACAGGAAAAGTGCAAAGATTTTTGGGGACTAAAACAAGAAAATACACTTTGTTAAAAAAAAATTAAAAATATATCTAGGAAGTTCAAACCAGTTGTCAACATTGAAAGAAAATGTCAAACATTATCAGTAAAATTATGTGTTTTTGGCTTTAATGAGTTAATAAGTTTTTCGGGAAATAATCTAGCCGTATACCACTCGACCTACAAATTTAAACCGATTAAACTCCCCAAATATTTTTTGTAAAATTGGCTTGGCAAATAGTTTCATGGACAATAATTTTTAAAAAACCCTCGACCGCTGCGCGGTCTCGTGTTTTTATTAAATTATTGTACATCCAACAAAAATCTTACTCAAAATATTGTTGAGTTGTTGAGTAGTTTAAACGATTACATTTGTAGGTCTTGTGATATAATATATGATTATTTTTTAAAAAAAGTAAATAGGTACTCGTTTTTGGTTAAAAAATAGTCAAAAATCTCGCAAAAAACGTAAATAAAATGTTATTTGATTTAAAAAAACAATTTATATAAACTATTAAAACAATTGCGGTTTTAAACAATTCTGAACATAATTCGCTGACACTTGCATCCTATTTTAATTAATTTTTGGTGTAATATTAGGATATGCAAGTTCGTCATAAAGGTCTGCCCTTGTCTAACAATGGGTTTAAATCATTTTTGCCAAATATCGAGATAGGCCCCTTCGTATTAACAGCAACGAATTTACGATATACTCGGTAGATAATTGGTTAAATTATTTGTTTCCAAAGAGTGCGCCGCGGCGTCCCAGGGGTGCCACAACGGGTAATCGGGGGCGGCGCCAGACACTTCTAACGACCGAGATATAAGGCACATACTTTATAGATTGTACTTTACATGCAGCATTTTCTGGGACAAAACTGTATACATATTGACTGAGGGCGCCCTGACAAAATACCTGGAACCTGGAAGTGCGCTGCACACTGAAAAAGTTTGGGAATCCCTGATATAGTTTCTGCGCAAAAAGGGAAACATTTTTATGTTAAAGCAGATCATTTTGCCGCCCCTGGAAACATGCCGCCTGCGGCGGTCGGCTCACCCCTCGGGCCAGCCCAAATGATTTGTATAAATTTTCTGAGATAAGGCTGATTGTAGTACCTGAAACTGATATTTATGGTTGTGTTTTTCAGCGTGACTATGGCATTTCGAGGCATTGCACCCCTACAAAAATAGTAGATTTGTTCTAAAATAATTGTCGAAAAGAGGAAGGAATCTCCTCTAACCTGATGTTCATTACTATTACTGTCGAAACTTGCAAGGTGTTTTTTTTGTTTTTTTTTAGTCAAGATCACAGAGTATACCGAAGACAACACCGGCAAAGAGGTTCAACAGATCATTAAGTGGCGTCGAAACAGCTCCGATTGACATCGTATATCCCAAGGAATTAAAGGGATCGAAGTCCAGTCCACTAGTTATATCAGACGAAGATTTGGATTTGGAGATTGAAAAGGTAATAATGTTTGACATACAGTATAACTTCGGTAATACGGACAGATATAGTTTAAGTACTTGTTCGAATTAGCGAATTATCCGGATTGCCGAAGTAGTGCTGATATTGAAGAACGGATTGTATTTAGCTCGTCTTCAGACGAATGTGAAGGCGCATTATTAATACGAAGCAATGCCTTGCATGGTTTATTGGCTATATTGGATATTACTTCACTTTAAAAAAAAGGTTGTTTTAAACCATTCAAGGAATACGTTTTGAGCCATCCATCCTTTGGTACCTGCCTGGTATTTCACAGACAACTATGTATTTTTGAAGACTCGGGAATTCTTACATTTATCTAACACAAGTAACGACTTATGTGTGCCTAATGCATTTAAACATGGCATAAAGGTTACAAGATCTTTTAAAGTTTTCTTACCTGGTGCCAATTTTTCATCTTTACGTACCCTCGTTGGGGCAAACCCTCCAAAAATTAGATTTGGTTTTTAGTTAATTATATTTCTTTAATCAGGGCTTGAAGTTTCAGTTGAAAAGAAGCTACTTTTTCAGCGTTACTTGAAACATGTTCTCCACACACTTTGAGAAAACGAATACCATGTCTCCCCTTTAAATTAATCGATCATTCTGAACTCGATTGAAATGTGGAGTCCTGCCATTTTTTTACACATGGTCTAGTGTTTCCCCAAATAAAAACTAATCCACACCACATTCTACGAGCCAACGCATGTATATGTATAAGCTTTGTTTAATTTTTTGCTCATTAGGTCGTGATTTGTCGTGCCTTTTGGCAGAGTATCCAGATTGTAGAGGTAAAAATCTAAAAGTGTCCGAACTTTACGGGTGTCCGATTGGCTGGAGGGTCCGGGTTATTTATTTATTGCCGAATTGTCGAATTTCTACTGTATTTGTGCATTTTTTGTTATTTTGTGCCTAAGAAAAAGTTAGTGAATTTTAAGCTGTTTGTAGTTAGGCTCATTGTGAGACGTCAGTCATTCTCTTCCACAATAACACTTAACATAATACCTTAGCTTAGAATTATCTTTCCCTTTTCTCCTACCTATTACCATTTGATTTTTATTTTTTGGGCCTCTAAAAAGTTACTAAAATAAAATAAGCTAACGCTGTACTGAAACAAGGCTTTCTGTTCAGTTGCCTCCTTACATAAATCTTATATATAAGGCAGAGGAGAGTTTACGCATATTTTTACTTTTCAGTCACTTCCGATTTGACTGGAAATGGCTCCAATTGTAAATTTTTAAATAAAACACCCTGTGTATTTTGACACTTTTGAATTCCTGAGACAGTTCTAAGTAAGAATGTGACATTTTAAAAAGTTTTAAAGACCACCTAATTTTTTTAGAGCCATTTTTGGTATTGCCTCTAGTTGGCCATGATTGGGTGCAAATTAATCTAGTGCACGAACCTAGGTGATGGTAAAAAAATACAACAGAAAAGTTTAAATTACTAATATGAAAGATGAGAATAAAACAATTTGGCAAATTGATATTTTTCACTAACTATTATTTTTCAAATGACAACTCTTTTAGACGAGCACTGTTCGAATAAAGGATTTTTTGACGAATCCAACAATACCAATTTATTTGCGATCGGCTTAAAAATAAAGTCATAATAAAGGATCATAGCCACCTAGATGCAATACTAGAAATAGCTCTCAAAAATCAGTTAGGCGTAAAAACTTTTAAAAATATCAAATTAGTGTTAAGAATTGTCTCAGCAATCCAAAAATGTTAAAACATACAGGGTGATCCATTTAAAAATTTAAAATTGTAATAATTTCCGCTTGAACCGGAAGTAACCAAAAAGTACGAAATATGCAAAAACTGTCCTTTTTCCATACCATTTACTTGTACCAAGTCTCATTTTGATATGTCCAATACTCTAGAACAGGGCTGTCCAAAGTACAACAACGCGAGCCAATTAAATTTACTACAAATACTTGAGGGCCACAGAACAAAAATACTCTCAATTTGAAGTAAAATAAAATACAGAGTATATAAAGATAGCTAATACACACATAAATTTGCTAGCTTCCGAGTATTCCGAGATCCTGTTGGGATTATGCTATTGGCGAACGAAGAAAGATTTCTATTATCCAAACTATTTACAGGTATCCAAGACTATTTTTAGATTATTTTGCACTGTAGATTTAAATTTTAAAACATTCGTCGTGGGCCAAATAAAAACAAGCCGCAGGCCGCGGGCCGCGGTCCGTTGTTTGGACAGCTCTGCTCTAGACGTCATGGCTTGTCTAATAGATTCGTTGACACCCGGTATAAGTATGTTTTTGCACTATATCTTTATTTTTACTAGTAATTGGCCACCGTTATCAACTTTATACTTAAATTAAAAATTGTTATCTCATATTTCACTTTTTGCTTATTCTGCACTAATTTTGTTATGGATTGTTTTGACCTAATTGATTTTTTTACTAATTAACCATGTGTTTTCGTACATTTATCATTTTTGCTCCAATTATTTTTGTTTTCCTAACCGAACAAATTGTTGTAAACTTTAAAATAATCCATGACTGGCACAAAGTTGAACACAGTGGAAAAATTGACAATGTTTTTGTACACCATTTGTTCTCGCTAACCAACATACACTGTTAATCAAAATTCTATAATTTTAAATTTAAGAAGAAATCATGCAACAGCATGTTAAGGTTTTACAGACTGTCTTTCTGGCGTTTTCTATCCAATAACAAAACAATTAACATAGCAATACTCTGAAATTAAAAATTGTATTTCTATTTCGGAAATATCATTAAATTTATAAACTCCGTTTTTTTCCCGGTTTTATTTATGTTTATTATTAAAAACGACGATGACTCAGTCTAGAATTTGTAAGTAAAGTATTGAAATGGAAATGTTCTCGGAAATGTTATACTTTGTTTTTAGATAAGGATAAATTGATATAAGCATATGTAGGTTTAGTTAAATAGGTACAAACTATTTAGAGGCATATGCATGGGCCGTATTATCCATTAGGCTGACTAGGCTACAGCCTAGGGCGCCATGAAAAAATAGGCGCCAGACAGGGGAGGAATTGGCGCTAGACAGGGGAGTTTAGAAAACTTTAGGTTGAGTGGGGATTTCTGGTGACAATTTTATTTGTAATTGGAGGACCTTTTTTTTACATTTTTTTGGTAGAAAATGGGCGCTCCGGGAATTCTAGCCTAGGGCGCCTCAAACCGTTAATACGGCCCTGGGCATATGTATGATTCGCTTTATTCTAATAAAATATGTAGTACTTCTAGGTTACCATGGGTGCCGGATTTCAAATTTTTAGTTTTACCAGTAGCGTATTTTTAGGTCTGTGGTCAAATTGTGTTTTATATTTTTTTTTTTCTTACTTTTTGTTAAACAATCTGACATTTTTTTCTAAAATTATTGTTTTATATTAAAGTTAAATGATCATTAGGCCATTATTTTTTAGTATGTTTGTAAATATATCTTTATTTTTCCTTTGCAACCACGATCTGTTTTTTGGACTTTCAGAAATTTATAGTTTTTACTACTTTTACACTAATAATATTCTTTGTTAAAAACAAAATTTCAACATGGTAGACTTATACAGGGTGTTTCTAAACAAATGCGAAAATTTAAGAAGGTTATTTCTCGTTCAAAATAAAGGGTCGTTTATAAACATCGGGGTCGAAAGTCTATCGTTAGGGAGATATCGCCGCACTAAATTGACAAAAATTATGTTTTTATTTTTTTATCGCAAGAACAAAAGTTTTAAAATATGAAATTCGACAAAAATATATTTGTGTAAAAAAATACACTTTTGAGTATATTTAACTTTTTAGAATTAATGTAAGTGGTGGAAATAGACTACTCCTTTCTTCATGCTAACCAAAGTTTAAGAGGAACTTACGTAATGGTAGGGAGTTTTCCAAGAGGGTATTTCTGCAGTTACTAAAGCGCGTCAGAAAGATATACCGGAGAATACCTTGTACCCAATTAAATACCTCCACCAAATATGAGCTCAGTATACAGGGGGCGATCGTAAAAACCAAAATATATTCTACATATATTGTCGTGCGCGTCAGATTTTGATAGGTTAAGTTAATTAGCATGCTGATCTGACAATTTAAGAGTAACGTCAAGAAACGGAGGCTACAAATTTGTAAAAAAACGCCATTTTGACATGCTCGAGCGTGTTTATTTTTTTTATTTTGAGGAAAATAATTCCAGGATGACGAAAATATATAATTCAATACGATTTGAACGATTTCCACAAGCCGAAACAAATATTTTTTGACATATTTGTCTATAGCGGCTTAACGCCCCGATGTAAAGGTATACATTATAAAAACATTTTTTTTCTTCTTATAAGGTGCTTTGCAACCCAAAAATAGCTCTATGAGGCTCGAGTAACTGCAAATTTAGCATCTTTTGGCTCCCCTATAACAATGACCTCAATAAAAAAATTAATTTGGATGGATTGTTTTATTTAGAACTTTACCTCTTGTATTTTCACTTACCAATTTTAAATAAAAACTGAAAATTAGGTTATAACATATCTGGATGGGTAAATTATTTTAGAAATATATTTTTTATGATGTCACCTAATAAGGCATTTGTAAAATTACTGGATGTTTAAGACAATAATTATTTTTGTTTTTTTAAGAAAAAAAAGAAAGCCGTTTTTAATTTTTTTTCGCAATATTCTCCCGATTGGGTGACTTTTGACTCCATGTTTATAAAGTAAACTACATTTTAATTTAAACAAGGAGTCACCTCCTAAAATGGTTTGCATTTGTTTAGAGACACACGTTTTATTCTGGTAATGGGCCTGCGACCAACTCTGCATAAAACAAACAACTAGACAATAAATACGGAATAGGTACTCTATTTTGTTATTCTCTAATGATAAAAATCGTAAATAAAATTTTGCGTCAATAAAAGCAAAAATTACCATAATGTATAAATAAGATAATGGCTGTTATTGTTTATACTATTTAAAGTTGTTGAAAAGTAAGAAATCAAATTTGTTGGTACTAATATAAAGTGTTAACTGGTAATAAATACAAAAAAGCTACAAATATTTGTATTATTTGTTGACCCTGTACATAATATAGTTTACTTGCTTTACTTCTGACCAGTTTTGTATTATATGTTAAAAACTGTTTTTAATTTGTTTCAGATTAAATCTATGCGAAATAATTACAACTCGCCAAGCACCATATCTGCAAATCTATCCAAAACTCCATCTCCAAAACAAGGAGAGAACCAACAGATGACAGTAAATCATTCGACTCCAGAAAATAAAGGACAGACAACATCTACTACCTCTCCGAAAAAGGAATCTTTTGAACACAGCCCTGTAAACGGTAGCAAAAATAATAGTCAGATAGCTCAGAAAAACGATTTAGCCAACCCCAAAGCCAGCGCTAAGAAGAGTAAGGGAAAGAATAATAAGGAGAAGAATAACAAAGAAAAGAAACAAGACAAATCGGCAAGCGAAAAAATGCAGGAAAAGAAAGTAGCAGTTGTAGAAGAGAAAATGGCAGTGTTGAAGGTAAGAATATTTTATATTCTTTATAAACAAATACTGATTAACCAAATTAAGTTTTTTTATGTAAACCAATGTAAAACTTGGTTAACTGAATGTTATTTGGTTAGAAGACAGTCGTCTTTTTAATTTTCAGCATTATCCCATGCAGAATTTTGTAGCCCTTCTGCAGCAATTCTGTGCAACAATGCTGATAAAATAAAGTCCTGTTTATCCTCCAGTTTATTTTTTTATATAATTTTCTGGGTTGGAAATGCAGGCAACATTTTAAGATTTGAAGTTCTACTAGTTTGATTTAGATTAATTAATTTTTAAAAAATGACTGCATGACAATTAAGAGTATAATTTGACAATGAAAATTTTCTACATCATACAAGGCAACAAAGATATACTTTATTTAAAAAAATAATATTTGCAGTAAGGCTTGATTATTTTTTAAAAATCGTTTGTTAATATTTTGAATAACTTATAGCTTGTTGATGTATTGTTTTTTGTAACATTGTATGTCAAAACTTTTTATTGTCAAATAATAATCTTAATTTTAATGCATTCAATTTTTTAGAGATTAATAAATCCTTTATTTTTTCAAATGAACATAGCTTATGTTACATTTTTTAAAGGGAAAAAAATTTTTAAGATTTTAGAAAAATATACATGGTGTTTCCTTTAAAATAACAGTTGCCCTATATTGGAAAATCTCCATTTTGTTTTTGTATTAACGACGTGTCACAACCAAATGGCGGAGATATGATAAAAAACTTTAAAAAGATGTCTGTGACAGACGAGTTTTACTAAACTCTGAAAACTTATCCAGTGTAATAGGTGTGTGTGGTCGTTTGATTAATTTAAACATTTCTTTGTTTTCAGATATCAAACAACAAAGAAGTGCCGAAAAAGGAGACAAAAACTAAGACAGAAAAACAACACAACGCCAAAAATGACGAAGAGAGTCATCGTGAAATTCACAGAAAAAATTCTGGACGCGATTCAGCCAATCACAGTCCTTCGGATGTGATGATGGCCAGTCCCAGTTTAAGCAGCATGTCCGATAATCATAGCGAGGTTAGTGTACAGTTTTTTATTTATCTGTGTCTAAAAAATATTCTTAATACTTATTCAAATGTTTGCAATTTCTGCAGGATTGTATTATTTTTTATTTAAAACCCCTTAAATCAAGGTTTTCCAAAGTATTTTGACTCCTGAAAGTAAACATATTTGTTGATCTTTTTTTTTAATTGATAAAATTTTGTTGGAAAACTTCAAATGAAGTAATTTCATAGAGGTTAGCTCGTTTTGAGTTATCTCTTTGACTAAGGACCACAGATAAACCCACATTTAGATCCGCAGTGGCAAGAAGCATTTTTCGGATTATTACGACCTCGCGCAGTAAACAAATCAAGGGTGGGCGAACATACGCACTGGGAGAATACAACATCGGCTCTCCGTCCGCGTTCTGACCGTAACTCTCATTAGCTACCGTTCTCCGAACGGTAAACCCTGAGAAGGCGTCGTAAATTCTTTCCGATAATGCGGATAGCCTGTTTGCCGCCAGGCGCGTTCACCCTCGGTTTGCTTGCGCACAAACCCGTGTTTTCGCCCATGAAATGTAACTTTTATTTCGCGCAAGGAATCCATCGAGAACGGAGCTAAGGACGTACTTGTCATAGTTACTCTGAATTTTAGCATATTTATGTAATTATAGAGACTTGTGCATGCCGACAGTCGATTGTTTTAGGAGAAAAATCTTAAAATAAATCAAATAATGATTGTGCATGCCCACAGTCGATTGTTTTAGGAGAACAATCTTAAAATAAATCAAATGATGAATGTTGTTATTACTAAATAAAGCTAACTATGTAACCTTTATATATAATAAGAAAAAATACGGAAAAATATATTTTTTTAAACTTAAAATCATAATAATTTAAATAATACCAATATGGTTAATACCTCTTTAATTTTTCTGAAACAAATATTTGATAAAAATCTCAGATTTTTGTGTTGATTAAATGTAAATGTTTTTAAATTGTCCTTTTTCTTCAAGGTTAATAATATATTTTAATCTCTACTCAGGGTGATAGCGCGTTAGTTATTGTGATTATTAATTTTAGTGAATGACGCAAAATTCAAAGAGTATTGATAGTATTTATATTTTGCAATAATTATTTAGAATGGCTTCATAAAGTTTAACGGTTTTATTTTGTATAATTTTTTTTATTAAATAGTTATTTAAATTATAATGATTGCTATGGTAAGTTTTTGCTAAGCCCGAATTTATTAAATAAAAAATCGTTAATTTCTGCATTATTCATTTAAAAGATAATATGAAGGGGGTCAGAAACAAAAGGATCTAAGTGACAATTTGTCTTAAAATGGGTTAAGTGCAAATTTGGATAGTTAAAGCTAATGATTACCTATTTTGCAGCAAATAAATATAAATAATCCAACTGCTCTATTCCTTGACATAAAAGCCATAAATCATTATTGCAAATTTTGTAAAAGAAAACTAAGTTTAAAGTCAAATATTTTAAATGTAATAAAAAAATTGTTACTTAGGCCCTTCTCTTCTGAATCACTCGTATTTTCAATTTCTTTACCTAGTCTATTGTGCTCTACATGGATGACATGTTAGCACTTGTAATATTGTTTTGAGGTTTCTGACACAGATACTTAGATATATTTTTTTTCAAATAATATCACTTCAGACGCCTATTTTTTAAGTTAAAGATAAAAAAAACCTATTTATTACATTTTATAACTGTCGAATGATCAGCACCTGCTAAATAGATTACGCATTTTTGCTCTCAGTAACATAACAATTGCCTATTACTTAATTGATAAGATATTTCCAGAAATTCTACTTGATAAATTAATACCGCTGTTTTTTGTATCTTGAGTTATTTCCTTTTACTATCCAATTAGTAAACGCCACATCTTAAGTAATATTTTTAGTCATTTTGGTCATTTTGCAGATCCCTAAATTACGATACAGGCTTTTTTTATATTGGAGTTTATTTTGATTGCTTCAGGGTTCCAGCGACAGTGGAAAAGGCGGCAGCGACGTCGCTACTCCTCCCCCATCTCGTACTCCTCAGTTGCACATCAATCCCGACATGCCCACGACCTACGAGTTCGTAATTCCCATTGGCCTGGTTGGCAAATTGATAGGCAGACACGGATGTTTTGTTCAGAGTATCAAGGACAAATGCAACGCGCATGTGTATGTCAGGAGGCATCCCAGTAATAATAGATTGAAGGTAAATATTTACTTTTTGTTACAACATTTATCAAATTAAAGAGAAAAAGAAAAACCGTATTACCAGTGCGTTTAGGCGAGTTTGGTTGACCGAATTATCTCTGTATGTTAAAAATATTTTTCCGAAATTGTCAGACTCTTTAAATAATTGGCACTTCGTGTAGTCTAACAATGAATTTTTTTTTCTTTGTTACATAAAGCTAGGAAATCTAAAATTATGATGAAAAACTTCAAGTGAAGTCATGCACAAAAAGATTAACTTGTTTTGAGTGATCTTTATGATTAATGACCTACTTGTCATAGTTACTCTGAATTTTAGAATTTTAGTTTATATTCATTAATACAAATATTTTAAGGTTCAAAGAGTACTCCCTGTTATGCCGTGGCAAGATATTTTCTCCTTATTGTTTTCTAAAAAAAAAATTGTGTAGTGTTTCAGTTTAGTAAGTTTTTAGTTTTATTAATTAAATATAAAAGCATTTATTAAAAACCACTTTTTATAATACTTCGTAAACATTAAAGTCCTGATAAAAATAATACATATTATTTAACAAGTACATCCTATATTAAATCTTTGAGATAAAATAAATTAGATTAAGTATTTACATTTTTAATGAACTGTAAGGTTCTATGTAAATAGGGAAAAACAATTCTAGTCAAATATTGTTTTTTTTAGGAATTCCATACTACAAAATGTTATCAATAATAAATTAAGTTAATAAATTTAATATTAAAATCGCATTTTTATAATATATAATAAACCTAGACTACACCAGGCTTTCTCATCTAATTTCAAATATTTGTGGTAATATTATAAACTTAAAGTAATGTTTGAAGCAAAAAAGAAAAATCTTTTTTGAGTAATTGTCTCGACAGCAATTTTGGATTTTTTTTCACATTTTTCACTTTTTGTTTAATTAATTGATTAAACATTTATTTGACATTACAGTAATTTTTTTTCAGTTATGTGCGATAGAAGGAACGCAAGCCGAAATTGACAAAGCACTGAAAATGATTCGTGACAAATTTCCCCCAAGAAGTATTCAGAAGTTACACTAGAACAGGTCCAGTTAACTCCCCTCGTTCCTACAGTTCCTCTTATTCCAGATTGTTTATATGTAAGTTTAATAATTTATTATGTATCATCAGTAACTATTGATTTTTTGTTAGTTTATTTATGTTTAAAAGTAACGCAACAATAAAATAATGACACTTCTTGTTTTGTTTCAGTTAAAACTTATAGAAGGTATTAACAATGATACAATTCTAAGCTGTATGGTCGCTCCTGATCATCTCTTTATGCAACAACCGACGCATCCGTCTTTCCCGAGCTTAAATATGCTTAGCACTTGTATGAACAGTTGTTACAGTGCAGCTGATTCACCCATGCTCCCATCACCTATACCAGGTAAGATTATTTTTATAAATAAAATTAATTCATTTTTTTGTTGATCTTATGTTTTAAGATTGCTTAGAATGTTTCACCGTGCTTTGATATTTTAAATTACACATTAAATTTATATCTTTATTTTAGAAAATACAGTTTGTGCCGCCTTTTCAATAGATTCCTGGTACAGAGCAATGGTGCTTGCTCCAGATGAAGAAAGAGATATGTCATACGTCAAATTTTTAGATTATGGAGGTTATGCCTATATAGAAAATGATAAATTAAGACAAATTAGACAAGATTTCATGCTGTTGCCATTCCAGGCAGCTGAATGCTTTTTAGCTAATGTTAAACCTAAGAGTGGTAAGTTTATTCTTTCGACCAGCTAAAAATATTTTTATATGAATCTGAAATTGACAGATTTATTGTTTTTATTATTGAAATTTATGATATTTTTTTATATTTAATATGCAAGTAGGTATACAATGCATGTCTAAAGTCAAGACCTCCTCTCCTAACGTTGTTTGGCATTTTTTCATAAATTTTTAAGAAATTTAGTTAGACAACATAAACCAAATTTAAAGCAAAAAGTAGAGATATAATGTCAAACTGAAAGTTGGGCGATATTTTAAAAAATGGAAATATGGCTATCCAAATCAGGTATTCAGATCATTTTAAAGTGTCGCTATTTTGTAGTAGCTAAAGGTATTGTTTTTATATTTTATAGTTATAAAGTACTCATCAGTAGCTTTAAAATAATGTGCCACAAGACCCCCTCTCATTTTTTTCAAAATGGCGCCCAGCTCTTAGTTTACCATTTTTTATGACTGCCATTTCTTGCTTAAAATGTTTATGTTGAACCTAAGTCTTTAAATTTTCATGAAAACATATTAAACAATTTAAAAGATTGAAGGGGAGATTCTAACTTTAGACAAGCACTGTTTTTAGAAGTAATATTAGCAAAATACTCTTTTACAGAGGATGGTACATGGCCAGAGGCCGCCTATAGCTTAGTAGCTGACATTACCAAAGGTTCCATAATTTACACGCAGGTAGCAGATTACACTCCCGAGGGAACTCCTTTAGTTTTATGTTATGTAGTCACTGGTCCCAGGGTAAGTATCAGTTTTAAATTTCATTTTTTGGTACTATTACTAGAGTTTATTAACTAAAAGAATAGTTAATGCACTTTCTAGCGACGCGTTTAAAAGCGGCTTTCAAACACTTCTGGCAAGGTCAAGCCACTGTGTACCATGCGAAGCGAACAACTGCACAATATAGAAAAGGATAACAGGCTTCGTTTTTGCCAGCATGTCGTCGGAGGAAAGGCGGGGTAGGAGGAGCTTAATCGGAGCCGCGTCGTCGAGTGCATTAACTATTCGTTTAGTTAATAAACTCTGCTATTACAATTTCCTACACGTACATAACTATTTGACAAATAGAAGAATTGTTAAATTTGCAAATAATATAAATTGTTATGTTGCCTTATAGTTTTAGTGTCGTTTTCTAAATATATCATACTGTGATAATTAGATAGAAACTTCTTTGAAGCATTATTTAATGCAACATGCGCAGCGCAGTAAATTATTTTAAGGATATTAAAAAATCGTGGTGACAAAAGTATTGCAACATTTGCATTAAGGTAAAATAAACAAAGAAAGATTAATACTATATTAATAAGAGTAAAATTTAAAACTATTTACGGGTTTTATACCCACATATGCATATCCATAGCTTGATATAACTTTGGCACATCTTCTGGGCATGGAGTTGGTCAAGTTTATAATACATGAAGTTGAAGATTTCTCCCAACTTCTGAAGTTTTATTCATAACTGCTTGTTTATTAGAAAAAAAAATTGATTCTTATTTGCCGTTCTATTTCTTTCCATATGTTTTCTATGGGATTTAGGTCGGGGGATTGCGCAGGTCAGTCTAAAACTTGATTATTGTTCTGCCTGAACCACTGTCAGACATGCTTAGAAGTGTGCGTCGGATCTTTATCCTGCTGAAAAATAATCCGCAAGGGCATTTCCCATTTTGAGGAAGGTAGCATCATGTTTTCTATAATGTTTTTATAAATGAACCTGTATCATTATTTTATCGATAAAACTCCCCAGATGAAAAGCAAGCCCACAACAAAACACTGTCTTTGCTATGTTTTACTGTAGATGTTACATATTGGGATTAAAACGTTCATTGACAGGTCTTCTAACTCGCCTTATGTCATCTGAATTAAATATATTGTCCCGTGTTTCATGAATAAAAATCAGCATACTCGGAAGGAGTATGCATTAAATATTATACAAATTTTTCAATTATCAATTTGTTGCAATACTTATGTTCGATAGTGTATAACGCCACTTTTAAACCTCAGCTAGCCTCTGCAAAGAAGTAAACAAACATTTTTAAATTGCTCCAGAAAAAGCAACAAAATTATTCAAAAATTTTTGATACACTTTAAAAATAGATCTATCAAATAAATCGGAAAATTTATTTTTATTGAAGTCATTTCTCTTGTTTATTAACCACGCCTTAGCCTTCAGTCTATTAATACTTCTTTAAATATTATATTAGTGATGGAGTATAGCTAATTTTAATTTTGTTTAACTTTTTTTAGGATGTTGTATTTCTTAACCAAAGGCTTGTAGACGAAGGCTATGCTGATTGGGTACCTTTTGAGGATGTACCCGCAACGATAACAGAGCAACCACAGCAACATCCTGCCGAGGCTGTTGTCGCGTAATCTTTTCATTTAATTGAATTTATTTATTTCTCCATTCTTGCTCCGTTTTAGACAAGTTGGATAGGGGGTCAACAGCCAGATTACTATATCTGTTAATATATGCTTATTCCTAAATCGAAAGTTCCGAACTAGTTTGTTCTGTATAACTCTAAAATTTGTTGCATATCAGGGTTTTTGCACATGCCTGATTTTATCCAAAATGTAGGTTGAATTAAAAAAAAATGTTTACTTTGACATACAGTCACTATATCGTTTATAAATGTATGATTTTAATTAAGAGGTATGAGTTTCAGCAATGTCAAAGAGACATGTTTTTTATTGTTATAAAAGTTAACGAATTTCGTGTCTTTAGCAGATGTAGTAATCTGAATGGTCCTCTTGTTATGGTAATTGATTTTATGCTGAGATTTACGAGAATATATTTTTTCTTTTTAATTAACACCATCTAAATTGGTAAATGTTTTTGTTAATGCAATTTGGTACTAAATTTTTCAAATAATCAAATAGTTTTTTAATGCTGAAGGTGCCTACGAAGAGGTCGAGTGTTGTTTGATGCTTTTATAGCTAAGTATAAGTTTTTGTTGCTGTTATTGAAGAGATTGACAAATTCAAACTCAATGTTACCCAGTTTTCTGCTCAGTTTTGAAGGATCCGTTTTTGTATGTGTTAAAGTTTTTTTAAATATATTTTAAATAATCAACACTAGCAAGCAAAATTTTTATGTACAATTTTATGGTAGTTTTACGACGTGGTAGAATGGAATAAAAGCATACTAAGACACTGACTTAAAGTTCTCCCTTTTTAGTAAAATTAAGTGTTTTAATCCAATCTAAAGTCCTTGTACCCCGCATATCTGCTTAGATGAACTGATGCAATGATATCTATCAACAGAATTAAACCTGCTCCCATGCAGATTTGCATGTCTAGGGAACACGAACATGTTAACATGCCTTTAACTTCTTTTTGTTTCCTTTAGGCGCTTAAGACTAAGTTTGATTGAATCTGTTATGTACATTCTTTGAGTCAGTTTGAAATGACCGTAGGCGATTCTTGCTAGAGTGAGGAAAGAAGACATCCTAAACCGAGGCATTTTTTTTCGCTTTCTACCGACGCGACGAGTCACCGTTTCATGGGCAGTTTGGATTCATACGTGTTTTGGCTCAACTGATAAATTGATTCTATTGAACATGTAGATATGCATTGAGTAAGCAACATCGACCTCTTAAATGGTGTTAATTACAAGAAAAAAATAAATATACCCATTTAAATTTTATAATTTGGATTATCCCTTATGTATATGCTTTTTTACTATAGCAGTACCAATGTACAGCTATAGCGTGGCTTTGATAAAGAGAAACTATAGTAGGTAAGCGATCTACTGAAATTATTTAAACGAGTTTTTATCATAGATATATCAGTTTAGCCTTAAAGTCCTTTTTATATTTTAATATTTACTAGTTTTTAGGTTAACGACTGATGATTATGCGTGTATAATTGTTATTATTGTCTCGGAACCGCGTGGTACTTGGTTTTCCTATAGATTCAGTAAATGCTATTCGCATTGCAAGGTTTTTAACTTACCAACAAGTAGACCAATTTAAACAGACTTTCGAGCATAGACCTCATATATCAAGTTCAAGCTTTTTTTTGTGTAATCTGCAGTCTCCGAAATACCTGAATGAAAACATACAGTTGGACATGTATAAGAAATATTTTATTTTTGAATAAAGAAAGATGGTATTTATAATTTAAAAAAAAATAATTAATTTATTGATTGCAACATAAATAAATTACGACCCCTTAAATGAAAAGATGGCATTATTGATTTTGGAAGATCAGAATTAAAGAGCTTAAAAAAACATACTTAAAAAGAAATTATAATCGTCCCATTTTTAAAACATTTCTTGCAATCTGGTTAAATTTGGCAAGATTATGTATTTTGGTTTGGATAACACATTTTGAGAATTAGATTAGTTTTGTTCACCCACCTTTGATTAAAATTTAATCTTTCTGTAAGGTTTAGTAAAAATATTCTGACATGTATCTAACACAAGTAGGTCCATCTACAGAGAAAAATTAAAAGATAATCTTATATTAAATACCTGTAGATTGTTTTTCTTAATTCGTAATGATACGGCAATTATCTGATTGTGTAACAATTTTTAGTTAAATCTCGTATTGTGTTGGTATAGTGGTATGTAAACCAAGATGTTTGGTTACATATTCTATCAAAGTCAGAATATTTGAGAATTCAACATGCTCCTCAATTCAATCCAAATGCAGAATATGGTGAACAGTCTCTCTTCGCCATGTATTTGTTGTAATGTGCTACAGTATTAATTAAAAACCTTGCAAATATACCCATCAGGTTATGTAGTTAATAGATAATAATTATTTTTGTGGCATGTGGCATTTTTTAAAAAGGGAATGTGATGATGACAAGCAAATTGTAATAATTTTAGGATTTAGTCAACGAAGAAATCGTCGTTTTTGACTGTAGATTTTGTCAAAATGGAAAATTCTTATATTTTGTTTTGATTCCACAAGTTATCTTTACTTGGTTAGATAAAAACAAAATTTGTAGAAAATCATTAAAGCTATATTGTGCAACTAACGACAAAATATCGGAAACAAGATCCATTTTGAAATGGTCTGAATTCAAAACTTAAAAACCTCGATTTTGTCATATTTTAACTTTGGAAACCATATTTTTATTTCCAAGTATATTTTAAATATTGCTTCCTCATTTTCAAATGTCCCACTAACACTCTAACTCCTCCAGTCTGTTAAATTTTAGAGATTTAAAATATTTTAAAATTTTAATAGATGTTCCTAATAACTACTTAAAATTCGCTATACTCTCAGGGATTAAAATGCTGTAGAATTAAAATGTACCTTAACAATTTTTTCCAATAAAACGTCCCGGGTCCTACTAACACTTAACTGCTCGATTTTGTAGAATTTTAGTTTTATAAAATTCTTTAGACCCACTAATAGCTAACATCCTAATTTCACCTATTACTAACCGATTAATAATCATACTCAACTGCCTACTAACAATTTTTCTTTATTTTCATAATTTATATTGTTTATATGTATATCTTTTTGTTAATTCATATTTACTGACTAAATGCCATTATTTTTATTTAATAATGTCGCATGTGTTACTTTTGTGTCAGATTAATTGTGTTTATGATAGAAACTGATGATATAAGCATAACGTAGCAACACTACCTTTATTAGAACAGAAATCTTATGTAGAGATGTTTAAATTTGACCCTTATACACGATTTTTAAGCGTCAAATTCTTGATTTATTTTGATAAACGCGAGGTGTGCCCTCTGCTTTTCTTTATATTCCTAGATGTTTGACTTTTTACAAATTTACAATTGAATTGTATTATTTTAATAAACTGGACTTTACTACAGTGATAGAAAACAAAGTAATTTGTTTCATTTTACTACGATTTTATTCTGTACATAGGTAATAAAATTTCATTGTAAAGATTTTAAAATGGGTCATATATCTAAGACCGACTACTGCCATCCGGCCATTTTATTTGAGAATGACATAAGCAAAATCTAGTGAAATGTTCCATTAGTCCTTTGCGTTTATAACCCTGGTTACTGACTTTTTGGACAAATGGGATACTACATTTTGGTTTGGTTGTTATGTAAACTTCAAAATAAAATGGCACGGTTTCTCAACTTTATACTATTTCCTAGTATTCCTAGGAAAATTAAAGAAGTATCGTCTAATAGAAAACAAATTTGTAAACATAATAAAAATATTTATCATAGTATCTTGGCTGACTTAAATATAATTTATACTATACAAAAGTAGTCTTGTAATAGTTATCCTGTGTAGTTTTTTTAACGCAGCTCTAATCTAAATTATTCTAAATAAACTTATAAAAAAAGAGGCAGTTGCTCTGTAATTTATGACGTTTTGCTTATATCATCAACTTTGTAATATTTTTTTGTACTAAAATAGATAATTTTTACAGTTTGTAGGTCATTTTCACTTGGTAATAACGGGGGTTTGTATAAGCGACTTTTTTACTTCAAGATGGTTTTTATTTATTTCAATTCGTGAATTATTATGTTTAAGTTATTTTGTAAATATTTTTTTGGCTTATACATATTTGTTTTTGTTAAGTATTTTAGAGTGATTACTAGTTTGCATATAATTGCTATATGTATATTTTTGGGGTTAACCTTGTGAACTGTAAATTAGGAAGTTGAATTTTACGCAGAATGGTTTAAAAAAGTACCGACTTTAACTGTTAATTTCTAGAAGGAAGGTCGGTTGTTTGTTTGGCACTGTATAATTTTAAAACTACAAAATTGTGGCTTGGATTATGCAAAGAAGCAAACAAACACCGCCATAGTAACCAAGTAATACAGGATGGTTCTAACTATGGCACGAAACTTAAGAGGGTGATTTCTTATGTCTCTTTATAAAAAGAGTTTCTATGAACATAAAGAAAAATAATTGTTTTTTTTTGTTCTTTTACCATAATGTCTATGGGTACTTTTTAGAATAAATTAAAGTGGCTTTAATTTTTTTTTCTTAAAAACGAACCTAAATACAAAACAAAAAATAATTAAGATATTAAAAAGCTGTTTGTTTGAAAAAAAATATAAAAACTTTGTAAAAAGTCAGTAGCTAGTACTTTTTTCTCAATAATATTGGCTGTGATGCCTACTGAGACGCCACTGGACCCAATAATCTTAATCTGGGTAGAGCTGTGTAGAAAATTTCCTCCAAATCGGTTCAAGGGTTTCAAAATATATATAAAATAACGACATTTTTTAACTTTAACTCTCTGTAACTCAAAAATGAAGCAAGTCCGGACATATGTTGAAAAAACTTTTTTATATAAAAATACATAAAAAATTACCCCCTTAAGTTTTTGTACCGTAGTTAGGAAACACCCTGTATTTTAGTACTGATTTGTACTAAATAATTTTTAGATGCAAAGTAGAGTAGTTATTGACTTTGACTTTATGTGGTATAAAATTGTGATATAATTTTAGGGTCCAATTCTGGATATAATATCTTTAGTGGATAAGAATTGGTCCTAACTATACTGGTGTCTAGCTCAATATTTTTCTTATCTTTCAGGGAAAGTGATTGATATATTGATTTAAGTTTATCAATAAACTAAATCGATTGTCAGTTAACGTTTTAAGCACTGCAATTTTTAAACTATTCTGCTTAAACATAATTATATATTTTGCTTTAGTTAGTTACAATGTTAATTTTTATTTAATTTTTGTGTTATCGTAGCTGTTTTTGTATATATTAGGAGTTTCTTGTATTATAACCTTTTTGGATTTTTGTCTTAATGATATATTAATAAAACTTATTTTTAAAATATTGTGTGTTTTATCATTTACAGTGTCCAAAGGTTAGTTTTCAAAAGAAGTTACTCTAGAATGAGCTTAATGCTTTAGATAAAATGAAGATTATAATCATACTGGTAAAGCAAAAGAGTATTGGAATTTTTACTATTTTTTTAGATTTGGATGGTCATATTTCCAAAACTATAACATGAACATATGTATGTATTTTCTTACAGCTGTTGGGTCCGTTACAGTATACCGAAACACGATTTTCACTTTTTTCAAAAATAAACAAAAGGACCTCCCAAAAATACATTTCACGAAAGAAAAAATGCGAGTTTTTCTTTTTTTCTATTAAAAAAGATAAGTTTAAACCTACTTGAACTTACCCAAACTAAGCATAGCTTAGCAAAAGTAACTAAAACTAGCATTGACTAACAAGAGCTAACCTGGGTTACTTTCCAGTGACGAAAATTTTTGTGCGTCACGCTCCAGAGCTTGAAGCTCTTGAACTGCTCTAAAAGTTAGTCACTGGAACGCATCCTTAGACAAGGAAGAGAGATACTTTAAGAAATTTTAAAATTTCGTTGTTTTTAACCTTTCTGGGCTTTATAATAATAATAATCTCTTTTTAATATCTAATTCCATTTTAAAAAATCCATCCTTAACCATAAAAAAACATGTTCGAACCACAAAAATCAAAAGAGGGGTTGGTGCATGAGGAGCAAGGGGAAGGAAAAACGGAGTAGCTCAGGTGCATAACACTTTTCCGTCACTGGAACGCCATAAAGTAGAACGAAATGCTCCTGAGTGGCGTTCCAGTGACGCAAATAGAGCGCTCCCGAGTAGAAAGAGATTATTATTATAAAGCCAAGAAAGGTTAAAAACAACGAAATTTTAAAATTTCTTAAAGTATCTTTTTCCTTGTCTAAGGATGCGTTCCAGTGACTATCTTTTAGAGCAGTTCAAGAGCTTCAAGCCTGGAGCGTGACGCACAAAAATTTTCGTCACTGGAAAACCCCTCTGAGCTACTCGGGAGCGCTCTATTTGCGTCACTGGAAAGCCACTCTGTTCACCTAAACCAGACGCAACGACACAAAGTTATATCAACGAATATTCGTTGGTCATATCTTATAAAGATAAATAACTTGGCAACACCGGTTTTCCAAATAATATTCCTAACCTTAATCACGACGGTAAACTAAACCATGCTTTTCCATGTGATTTTCGTATTTAAACAAATTTTTATGTATTTATTAAAAGTTTTTTGCTATTTTCCGCCTTTAATTTGATTTGTTAGACCGTGTTTTACTATATAGATAAATAAAACATGCAAACATTTTAAGTTACAGTGTGACGTAACCCAGCTGTTTAAAAAAAAAATAAACTGGCCAGGGATGGGGTATACAAGAGGATAAATGGACCAAAAATGTAATTTTTTGGAAAAAGCCATTCTTCATTTTAATCTTCGCTTCTAAAAAATAGTATTCATGAAGAGAAAATGTTGAATTTGTATACAGGGTTCGCAAAAACTAAAACACATAATTTTTCTTCAGGAGTGAACTAGATATCTTTATTTTTCATTTTTTAGCAAAATGTCATTAGGAAAATTTATTTAGAATAATATTTTTAATCGATAAAAACAATAACACAAAATTTTATTAAACTCCATAATTTTATGAAAACACCTTAATCACATTCGTTTACAGCTGAAAAATTGTGTTGTGTAGGAATTTGAAGAAAGCAAGTGTTTGAAAAGCAAATTATGAGTGTTTTTTAAGTCATTTAAAGATAAAATTATTAATTTTTGATAACTCCAAAATCAAGGAACTTTTTTGATACCCCTGTAACATTTATAGAGTCATTCAAAATGCTATTGTAAATAAATTTTCTAAATGATATTTTGCTTAAAAATTAAAAAAAAACATGATTTTTCTCCAAGAGTAGACTATCTTAAGTTTACTCTGGGAGAAAACCCATCTTTTTGCAAACCCTGTACACAAAATCAACATTTTTTTTCGGGAATCCAAATTTTTTACAAGCAAAAATTTTTTATTTTGTTTAAAAACCGTAAGTAAAATCAAAGTCAATGAATTTAAATTAAATAATATATTGCAATATATTTTTAGTTCCTTACTATAACATAACTTAATAAAATGTAATCACTTAAAACAGTTACCTCAAAGGTAAATACTTAATAGTAAAAAAACATACAAAATTTTAATTGCACATTGTATAAAATGCCATCCCTCCTTAAATTACATCATAATAGGAATTAATATCGTTTTTTATATACATTCTAAAAAAGTAGGCACCATTTGTCAGCTAACCATTACTGTCAAAACAATTTTATATACAAAAATTCCTAACAATAATATTTTTTGGCAATAAAAAAATATAAATTACTATCGCCTGAAGTTGCAATATTGGCGTTGTTGTTTACGTTTACATTACTTTGACACCTTATTTTAAATCGGTAGCAACCAGTTACTAGTTACTAACCTTTTACATTCAGACTTTGCCAATTTTAGGTCGGCTGCTCGGGCCGGGTTCATAAATCAAATATTTGTAGGAAGATTCAAAAACATAAATTTAAACTGAAATGCGTTTACAAAACAAATTTAATATTAACCTCAAATAATTGTAGTCTCAATGTAGTCACGACCTTAAACTTCACGACGAACTCGCTCTATACTCTGACAGTAGATTTGCATTATTAGAAATGAAACCTTTTTGTCAGCTGGCGCAAAATTTACAGCGTGGGCTTACGCCTGGCCGCACGCCTGACCTAAGAACGTTTGGCGTAAAGGCATAGCCACTGAATGTACAGGATTTTTGTTTATATTTTGCCACCCGCTTTGAGCTATAACCAAAAGGACTAGAGGTACACTTTTTTTAATTGAACACCCAGTATATTTGTCATCAATAAAAAGCAGTTTACAAAATACCATATTTGATATATCTATCATTAATTTCCATTATACCTACCTACGGCACTAAGCTGAGACCTTAGATGTAATGGCAATTATACCCAGATTTAAATGGTTATGTTTCGAAACTAATAAAGATGGTTTTACAAGACCTTTTAATGTTGACATAATATACAGGCCCAAACAGCACAAATTTTCCACTGGGCAATCCCCCATATAAGTAAAGCACGGGTCTCGCGATGCTTTATGTCCGCTCCACACCTTAACTTAACTATCTTAACTTGGTAGTATAGCCCAGCTTTGCAGCAAGGTCAAGAAATAGTGTGGACGCATGCTTTACTTATATGGGGAATTGCTCAATGGAAATTTTTGCTGTTTGGGGGCTGATGCATTTAAAAAAAACTCCCTCTTCATTTTTCTGGGTTTCTTGATGTTTATTTGTATCTTTGTTAAAGCTCAAAAGTTAATAGATGAAAAAGTTTGAAACTTTTATACATAACGTTTATTTTTTCTACCCTTATTGGTTATAGGTAAAAGTGGGTAACAAAATATAAATAAAAACCCTGTACTCCTTGTAAAGGGCACGCAGTGTAGCCGTTTCTTTTAGACGACTTAACATCAGATTTGGTGTAAAAGGAAAGTAACTAATATTTGACTTAAAAAGATGCTTGTTATTGGGGACCATGGTCTAGAATTACTTATTGTATAGATATCAGCTGCCAAAATAATTAAATATTGCATCTTCATGTTTAAATACACCATTTAAAGCTAATACTTTTTTGCCAACCTTATTTTTCACATTTAAAAATAAAAATTTGTATAAAGAGTAACCATCAAAAAGGATGGTTTGTAAAGCGACGAAAAGTAGTATATAAAGATCATAAATAAACAATTTAATAATCCTAACTTCTAGTGCCTACATTAACTCCAAACGTCCAAAGATATGCGTTTTTGCGTTTCCATCTTCTTGTGGTAGGCGTGGGCTTGTTCTTCTGTCATGTTACCTTTTTCTTCAATGATTTTTAGGATGATGTTACGGACATCCACAGCCATAGATTTAGCGTCACTGAAACAAAAACGGAACTCTTTAGTTTTTTCTTGTTTTTTCTTCTTGCATAAAGCCTAGTTAATACGTACTAACACTTTTATTGTAATATTTTTAAATTTCGCAATAAAGATACTTTTAAATGTTCTTTAATGAAGGATTTTTGTTAATAGTCCTTGTTGTGCTAAAATTTCGAAACATTAGCAATCGAAAATCGTACATTTAACATGTATTCCCTATGGTTAGATTATTCGGGTTAAATAAAATGCCCCTTTTTTAAAGGCCAGGCATTGGTTTTTTATAATGACAAATAATATTAACTTTTTCAGTCGAATTCAAGGTGTCTTAAAATATAGAAATTTTGCTTAAGAGGAAAGTACCTTTATTTTGGACAATATTGAAAATCTTAATATAGATAAATATGCAAGCTTGTTCATTTATTTAGTTATTAGTTTTTTTTAATTATTTTGGCTGCGGTAACAATTAAAGTTTAAGTTTGTACATTAGCGTCTACTTTTCTCATTCTTTACATATTAAGTTCGTTCTTTGGTACCATTCAGAATGTAAAAAAAAAATATTTATACTTTTAGAACAAATAAGCTTTGGAATCGTCCAATAAATAGCAAATTGACTAAACTATAGTCATCACTTACCCACAAATGTAAAGATGTCCATTATTCTCAAAGATATTCCAAATCAAATCTGCGTCTTTTTCTATTAAATGCGTTACGTAAACTTTTTGTGCTTGATCCCTAGAGAATGCTACTTTCAATGTTAATAGGCCATCCTGTTCGTATTTTTCGAACTCTTCTTGGTAAAGGAAGTCTTCAGCCTTTCTTCTGCAACCATAATAAAGAACAGTCTGACCAACCTAAAAAAACAAATCTGTTTTAGCCAAAATTTATTATTTATGGCATGCATAACCACCAAAATATATTCAAGACACATTTTTTTAAATAAAATTATTATTATATAATTATTGCTTGGTCCAATTTTCATAAATATAGAAATGATATGGAAGAAAATATCATATGAGGGGCGTAGTTCCAAAGTGTGCAAACTCCATCTATCTTATTTAATCCAAAAATGAGATACATGTCCCAATTGGATTTTTGTTGTGGTGAATTTAAATAAATAATTTTTTAGGCCATGACTACATCCAAAACAGAATATTCAAACTTGAAACTTAAGGTAGTACCACCGGTGTAAGAATTATTGTTCAGAAAATTATTAAACTTAGCATACTGGTACTTTATAATAAGAATATCAACCAGTTAAATTGTTAATCTAAAGGTCTACAGAGAACTGAAAAAAAGTTATAAATATTATAAAATAATTGCTTTTAACATTGATCCTTATGGGAAATCGCAGATTTTATTTTACTTCACAAATACTGATGTTCAGATTTCAATGAAAGTTGTATTAACGGAAGAAAAAACAATTCTGAACATTTTGGCTAATTAAAATCCGACCTTCAGAGCTTGTGATAGGAGTAATTAATAAATAATTAAGAAAAATATGCTATGTGACTGACATGTGGCAACGCCGCCAAAAGGTTATGCTGCGCCCGAAAAAGTTTATCGAATACGGTATATGTGACATAAAAAATTGATGCCAGTCCAATACGTTTTTCGGTTACAAGATCCAATGAGTGATAATAAATATCCGCAATAATTAGAAAACATGTTTTTTCCGAGTGTTTTTAAATGAACAATTCGACGACAATAATCCGATGTATCAATATTTACGTTAGTTAGCAGGTTAGTTGATAGAAACTTTTCATGTTTATCCTTAAATTTATGTGCTCTTGACCTTGTTTTACAAATTTGTTATAATTTTATTCAGTGACTCTTTTGCCTTTTCAATGAAACATATTTTTTGGTGATATGATAAGGGTGGTTTAGAGATTTTATTAGTAAATAAACACAACAATTTAAGACCTATAACTTGTTTAAAGATGCTTATGCAGTAGATTTTTGCGTATGATTTCTATTGTTTTTACGCAGCGTTGCCAAATATAAATACCACGGTAGTCAAATTACCTTAGCACTCATTTGACTCTTGTGGTATCGGTAGAACTACCTTAAAAAAGGATGCATTAAATTAAGTTTATAGGTTTTTTGTTCATTAAAAAAAAATGTGTTGGATGTGGAGATTGTACACGTTGAAACTAGCCCCCTCAAAGACTGATAATATTTACCTGTTTGCCTTCTTCTTTGGAGTAATTCCTTTCCTGAATGAACCCTCTGAAAGGAGCAACTCCGGTTCCAGGTCCAATCATGATAATGGGTGTTTGAGGTTTAGTCGGCAGGCGGAATTGAGATTTACGAATGAAAATGGGAACGGTGATTGGGGGCCGTCTGGAGTTGGTATTTTTTCTCTGAGCCAAGTGGTTGCCACACCTGAAAGAACACAATTGTATTTAAAATTATAATTTATTATGAATTTTATTAATATTTTTAAATTTGATATTAAAGATACCTCTTGAAAAATAGAGCCCTACAAGTAAATAAAAACTTACAATATTAAATTATTTTGGTACCTTAAAAAATACAAAAGTATAAGGAGGCTACGGACAGCCAGTATGTGTTGTGTCTAAAAATTTCACAAGACAAAATATTTGTATTTTTATGGCCGATTTGCTGGTTGTAGCCTAATTTAAAAAAACGGAGACAAAAACTTGTGGTCAACGCGTTTACCCATCTTAATCCCCCATAAAATTGGTAAAATAATGTAACAGAGGTGTGTGTACATTTTCATTAGATTTGATGCGAAAATGTACCCAAAGTTTAAAATAATCGTTTTTCTTTACAAAACTTACGATAGACACAGATGAGATGGGCTGCATTTTAGGACGCGTGTTTCCAGAAAAAAAGTTATATTTTGACCTCAAAAATTAACCCTTTAAATATCTGCATCGAGTTTTGAAACAACCTGTATGGTAGTTTTAGGCTCTCCGCACATGGGTCGGTAAAACAGCGACGAGGACGCGATTTAAACAGACTTCAACAGTACGTAGGCATATTAGCGTGTCCAATCTCAGAATCCGCGTCCTTTAAAAGAAATGCCTCCCCAAAACAGAACCCTTTAGTATTTTGTTCACAGTGTGTGATGTAGTTTTACACTGGAAAATAAGTGTTTACTTCAAGAACATTTTTGGATCAAGGAGGAATTGTTTAATATTAGATTCGTGGAGAAGGTTGAAAAACGTCCTGATCTTTATAATTATACATTAAAAGAATATTTGCGAAAAGATTACACAGCAAAGAGCTTGGAATAAAATAGCCAAAGAAATCAATTTGTAAGGTAAGAAAATATTTTATATTTGTCTTTAAATAGGATTCAGGCTTTTGCATACTTGTCGTAGAGGACTCTATTATGGTACTCTTTGACCTGGTGGAATAATCCAAAGGAGTAGTGTTTGCCCGTTGCGGTCGGGTTCAGAGAACTCTCCGATGGACATATGATTTCATTGGCTGATAATATAGTAAAAATTGACCATTAAATGTATGCTCCTCTCTGTACGGTTGTCGCCACTTCAAACACGAATATATGCGAACATACTGTCGAAACCTCGTCGAATCTCGGTCTCATCGCTGTTTCACCGACCCATGTGCGGAGTGACTTAAGAACTAAATTGTGTGAATAAGAAACTTTTTGGATTAATATGTCTTACCTTTATTAACACGTCCAGTTGGTGTAGTGTATTCCACTACAACAGCAGTTACGTGCACAGTGGTAGGATACAACTTGGGAGAGGACGATATAGAGTAGTAACGGGGTTGCAGACGTGGCAGCAGTTCACAAAGATGATCAAGCGCAGGTTTACAAGATTTCAGGTCTTCAAGGATATGAACAATGTTGCGGTTGTCTTCGTTGATCCATTTATGATACAAGGCTTTACCTGAAATAGAAATAAATGTATTAGGTGGCTTAATACTACAATACTTAATCCCTACAAAACAATTAAATATTTTTTAGATACATGCTGTGCTGGAATGTTAAACAATTTTTTTTAGTATGTAACTCAATAAAAACAAATTTTAACCTGCTTTCTATAAGTTTCTATATTATATCCCTTATTTATTATCAGTAAAACCCAATAAAATGTATACATTCACAAATACGGGGTGTTATGAATTCGAGGGGCACCATTAGAATTCCGAAGCAAATTTAGGATTTAGGATGTGGAAGCAAATTCATGGGACGTTTCGAACCGAAAAACCATCATTTACTATTTCGCCATTAAAATAATAACGACTAGACAAATTTCGCAGGTAAGTAGGTATCCATTTTTTTATGACAGGCTACAAGAAAGTTGATAAAGGCGTTTGATTTGAAATTAAATGGTTTATTTTAATATGGATGGGTAAGTTTATGTAGATTACATTAATTCTTGTAGCTTTAAATTGTATTATGAATAAATAAATAAATAAATAATAATAATAATAATAATAATAATAATAATAATAATAATAATAATAATATGTAGTAATAGGAAAAATGGATGCTAACTTACTAACTCTTAAATGGAATTTTCTACGATCGTTTGGAATAAAATCGTTATTTTTAATGGCAAAATAGTGATTGATAGTTTTTGGTTAGAAACGTCGCGTAAATGTAAAGTGTAATGTGTCGTTGGATTTTGAATTAAAATACGAGTTTATCGAATTAAAAAAAAACAAAACAAAGATGATGATGGTGGCTCAAAGACAAAACAGCGGATCTTAAATTTTAATGACATTTTTTTATAGGACATAGAACGTGGCAACAATAATGTGTCATTTGTTTTAAAACATCGTTTCAAATAAATTAAGAAAAAAAAATTAAAACTATTTCGCAAAATTTTGTTTTTTTTCCGATGCTTCCGGAACGGCTGCATATATTTAAATTTCTGGAACGGAATATTGTTAAGCATAAAAATGCATGCTAGTTTAACCAACCCTGTATCTCTAACCATCTCCGAGATCCTAATGGTTTCGAATTTGTAACACCCTGTATATTATTTTTTTAATTATTTTACCTTCAGGACTGGTACTAGCCATCAATTTCAACTTTTCTTTTTCAGCAGGATCAGTACAGTATTCTGACAATTCCTTTAATACGTGAGTTCTGGGATTCTGAGTTATATCAAGATAGTGAGTGAGGGCAGTTCTGTAGCTACACGGACAAGGAAATGGATGTTTTTGCTTGATTCTTCGTCGGTATTGATGAGCGAAAAGATCGTGTCCAGGTTCTTTTCACAGAGTTTTCCAATCTAAAGTAATACAAAATACATATATACAAGGTCCACCAAAAAGAAATACAGAAGAAACCATTTCTATGATGTAAGATTTTTAATAAAGTAAAATTTAGGAATTGAAATAATAAAGATTTTGTATTATATCAAATTTGATTGTTTTAATGTCAAAGGTACTTTTCCACAGAAATAACTCTTAGTTGCTAGTTTTGAATCAATGTATTAGAGTAAGAGCCCGTGAGCAAGCAGACCTTCGTCATTTTATAAAAGCTCAAAGTTTGTCAGCACATGTTATCAAAATATATTGAAGCGATGGGAGACTATGAAGTTTGACTCATGGCTTTGGCAGGTACCAGGTACCAAAGGTTAATTAATTAAAACATAACTTTTTGTAAGGCAAGACGCAAATTGAGACACGTATATCGCGTGCGACGCGACGCAACACAGCACGTACTTTTGTAACTTATATTTGTAAATTATACACCGCAAATTGACTTCGACGCGTCTATTCGAAAAGACGTTGATTTTTGTGACAGTGACATAGATTCTCGCGTCGCACGCGTTAGACGCGTCGCAATTGGCGGCTTGCCTAAAAGCTGAATTTTATGTTTGTTACTTGGTACCTATATTTCCCTATCGGCAGACTGTTTTGACAGTTCCAAACCCTTGGCAGATGAATATTTTTGTGTGATCCAACACAAGAATTTGCCTTTTCGTTTAATAAACGTTTATTAAACGATATTGTCGTGTATTTTTGGTTTTGGTATATTTATTACACCTCTATTAAACATTTTTTAAACACGTGCATATTTTAATCGTATATTCAACGTATGTCATATCATCTTTTAATATCATAAAATTTTTAAAAAATATTTTACTTTATATTATGGTCTCATTTATGTGCGTGTTTTAAAAATGCACAAAAATATGTTTATAGTTTGGAACTATTAATGATAATCTCATGAAACACTCTTATTTTCGAGTATTTTAAAAACGTTTTTTTTCTTACTATTTACTGAAATTTCAACGTGTGAAACTAACGCATAATCGACGTCTATTATAGATTATTTTTTATTATAAAACTAACTATTATTGCTTTAAAATCATTATTATCATTCTCCTATGACAATATCATTGGTTTAGTAATAATATTTTTATAATTTTAATTTGATGTTAATATTTGCAAATATTTGACTTTGTGCTGTATATAAATAATATTGTCTAAAATTCCCTAAAAGTAAACGTACCAATAATCTACAAAATTTACTCATCCGTTCGGCATTATTCCAATAACAGCCATACAGCCAATAACAGCCTTACAATAACGACACGTGATGCGCGGCAGTCGCTTTTCTCCTCGGCTTTGTAACTAACCAAGTTCGAAGTGACTTATGAGATTCAATGGCCGCCGAAAGCGAAAAATATTGTGCAGTGCATTGTTTTTCCGATTGCTAATAAAGTAAGTACCTACTTTTTACCTTTATTTTAATTGCGCCCATATCAATTCAATAGTTATACATATTACATATAATATTAGATAAGAATTGTTGATGTTTTATTTGATGAAGTCGGCAAAAATGGCCGCTGAACCTGTTGCGGAAATTTTCGTTTTGATCTCTCAACCCCTATTATACCTTATTTATAAGGAATGATTATGGCTCAAACACTTGGATTAGGTGAATGTCACACCTTACACCTCTGTTTTGTTTTAATTTTTAGTACACTAAAATAAAAATTATTGAAATATATCTTGGTTATTTAATGGTCTATTATACGTTTTTAATACACCATTTATAAACGTCTAATATATACGCTTTAATTTATGTGTATTGTGTACTATTTTAGTATTATTTTTAATTTGCTTAGAAATGTTTGGGTTGAAAGAAGTCGTCCATATTCTCAAAGGGACCTGTTATAACATATCAAAAGAAAACAACAAAAAGTCTCGGTCTTAACACTTTTTTACTAATTAACCGTTAAATGGTGACATGTGTTTCGCTCCTAAGAGCATCATCAGACCTAAAAAATATTACAAACAAAACCAATCAATTAAAATAAAGACCTTAAAATTAAACAAATAATAAAACACGTGTTCATTTATTTTTTATCCTCTATCATATTCAGAAAAAAATTGAGGAAAGTTCCCCATTGAATCACCACTAATTAGGCCAACCTAGGAAGCATTCGTTTAAGGAGACATTGACATGCAAAGCACTGAATGGTAATTTCAAATACATTTTACTAAACCGCACTTGCTAAAGGTTCACCCAAACCAACGCGAGATGCGGGAATGGGACGGGAGCGGGACGGACACAAAATATTCCTCATGGATATAGGAGTATTTTTTATGATGCGGGACCTATTTCTACAGCGGGATATATGTATGTATTTACAACGCGTTGTTGTAAATATATTCATATCCCGCTGTAGAAATAGGTTCTGCATCCGTTTCGCCCCCGTCCCGTTCCCGCATCCTGCGTTGGTTTGGGCGTATCTTTAATCCACCCTAACAATTAATTTATTATGCAAAAAACACTAAGATCACCTGTACTTTTTAGTGACTTTGGGTTTTCTTTTTACAGAAGCGGTCAAAATTTCATTTCAAGGTAAGGACCAGGTGCAGGGAGTTGCATTTGTCGGAGAACTCACAGACAAAGCTATCGGACAGGCATGCCAAGATTGGCTTAAACTGTCCAAACAGCGATACCGTAATGCCAAAACGTGAAAGACTCTATTATTATGTTTGATTCTAGAATTTTTTAAAGTTTCAACTGTTTTTTTATGTTCTGTACTGTTTTTGTTGTGTTTTTTATTACTTTTATTTATTAGAGTGCAGTGTTAAGTGTTACCAGTTGCGTCCTTTTGATTTGAGAATTTGTTATTTTATTTATTTTATTTTTTTAGATTTAGTAAGCCTAAACGAATGTATTACCTATTACATATACCTATATTATACATACAAAATAAACGTTTTTCGTATACGTCAATATTTGATTTATTTCATATGGCTTTTTTAACGTAAAATTTATTCTAAATATAAACGTATAAAATTTAAGACTTTTTAACGTGTTTAGTAAACGTTACAGTTTTGTATATTATATACCAATTTATAGGGTTTATTAGAAACCGCTTTTTAATTGCTCATTTTATATTATAAATAAACGTATACTTTCAACGTCTAAAATTTGGATAGTACTGCAATATTAATACACCTATATTAGGCGGACATTTTAACCTATATTAAAGGTTAGAAATAAACTAAAAATATACTACTGGTATATACGTAATTAAACGTTTATTAGAGGATTCTGTGTTGCATGGTCCAAAGAAATTCAAATATTTCTAATATTCAACAAGATATCACCAAAGTCTAATAATATAAGAGTTATAAGTTGTAAATAGGCATGTCCTAAAAATATTTTGATATACAGACTGTCCACCGATGGAGTTAACAAAAGGAAAAATGGACCACAAGTTTAATTTTTCGAAGAAAAGTCATTTTTCATAAAAATTTTTGCTTGTAAAAAAATAGGATTCACGAAGAGAAAATGTTGTTTTTGTATACAGGATCCGCAAATAGTTAATGTTATATTTTGTTAAATAACAGAAATATTAGACTTCCTTGGACCATTGGGCCACCCCAAAATGATTGTCTGCCAAAGGGTTGGAACTATCAAAACTGTCTGGTGAAAAAGGAAACATCTTCTAATAGGTACCCAAGTAACATAATATAGAATTCAGCTTTTACAACATGATGGAAGTGGTGTTTTAATGTATTAACCTTTGGTACATGGTACCTGCCAAAGCCACTATGAGTCAAATTTCTTAGTCTCCTATTTTATGATGGGAGCGCCGACAAACTTTCCTTACTGACGACGGTCTGCCGCTCACAGGCTCTGACTATATATTTTAAGGCCATAATTCGAAAAGTGCAGGTATTTTTCAAAATTACTACGTAGAAAATAAGGCTCAAATATCAATCTTTTCTTACCTTTTCAACTAATTCAGTGTTATTAATAGGGTAAACTGCCAAATGGTCTCCAGAGTCGTAACGCATTTTGGAATCTTCAATGTCAAATTCAATATGCATACAATGTCTCTCTCCGCCATCTTTGAATAATTCACGGTTGACTAGGACTTTGGATAAATAGGGATTCTTAGCATCGTAAGGTCTAAAAACAAAAAAAACATATACAGGATGTCCTCCTAGTGTGAGACATTAATTTAAACATCTGATTTCTGGAGTAATTTATGTTTTTAAAAATCTAAAATTGTTTAATACATCATATTTTGATGATATGTAGTATTACCACTAGGCAATCGAAATGAAAACCCTATACACTCAACTATTTTCCAAGCGAAATCATGCTCAAAAAAATATTGGATAGTTTAATCGATTAAATTTATAGGTCTTGTGATATAATATTATAAAAATATTTAAACTTACGGTCTTTGGTTTTTGAGTGAATGCAATCTAGCCATTTCACCACTGAACACTCTATCTGGAGCATCATCATACTCTTCAAGTCTGTACTGACGGATGCTGATGTCCTCCCCAGTTGATTCCATTCCAAAGTATTCACAAACTACTGGCCAGAACTTGTCTTTCCATGTAATAAAGTCATCTTCAATACTGTAAAAATAAAAGTTATTTTTTATTTAAATAAACTAAGGTTAAAAATTTGGAAAAGTTAAAATATGTTTTTTTAAAAGACATCCCATATAAACAGGGTGTCCGGAAAGGTGAGGTCAAAAATGATAAGGTTTATAGAGTGAGCCAAAATAATGTTAGTACTTAATATAAAAAAATGTCCTTCAAAATTAAAATATAAAAAAAGTATATTATTTATAACGTTTGAACGGTTGCCATAATAATTATGATATTTGGGCATTTAAATAAACTCATACCAATGCTTTATTTCATAGACAAATGATTGCGCAGTAAGTCATAATTATACAGGGTGAGAAGATTTTTTTCTATTATTGTATGCATTTTTACAGAGGTGAAAAATTTGACATTTTGCTTTTATGTACTGTTTAATTTCATCATCATTTTTGAACAAAAAAGGTATACCTTATTTAAAATATCTTGGACCGTTCTTCATAAAATCGCATTTTAAAACCAGACATACCCCTATTTTGTATGATGAAAAATCAATTTTTTGAGGAAATTATTAAAATGGGGTAAAAATAATTAAAAATGGTGTTTGAAAGCCCTTTAAACTTTATAACACAAATAAAGACTGTTTTTTTTATAATTTTACCATATTTTATTAATTTTCTCAAAAATTGATTTTTTATTACATACAAAATGGGAGTATGTCTGGATTTATATTACGATTTTATGAAAAACGGACCAAGATATCGATTTAAATAAAATATACCTTTATGTACAAAAATAATGAAGGAATTAAACGGTCAAACCAAAATGTTAATTTTTTCACCTCTGTAAAAATGCATACAATAAACGAAAAAATCGTCTCACCCTGTATAATTATAACTTTCTGCGCATCATTTGCCTATGGAAAAAAGAATTGGTATAAGTTAATTTAAATGCCCAAATATTATTATTATCGTGGCAGCCGTTCAAAAGTTATAAATGAAATATATTTTTTTATTCTATTTATCTTTGAAGGTCAATAACTCCCTAAGGAAGCGCAATAGATTTTTTATATATATGAAGTACTAACATTATTTTGGTTTACTCTATCACCTCTATTATTTTTAACCTCACCTTTCCGGACACCCTGTATTTTTTATACTTCATTGTCTTTATTTTAATTAATTCACACAACGTTTTAAGCAGTGAGGTCTTTTGTTTTAAAAGCTTTAATTTACAAAAGTTTTTGAATAAATTAAAATAAAGACAATTCAAGCTTAAAACTAAATTAACATCACTACTGAATCTATCGTCTACCACATTCAGACAGGCGTTAGAAAAATTATGGATCCAACTTAGTAAAAATTTCTGATATTAAGTACACTTTTCACAAAAATTATCGCATATACTCGATTTTTCCCATAAACTTTAACACAAAAATTCTTTACTTTAATACACCATACAGGGTGTCCAAGAATATGGGCAATCTCTCGGATTCATATAGAACACGTTAAAATAATGTGACAAGTTCCTATATTTTTTTCCTAAAGCCCGTCTTTACAGAGATATGTGTCCTTAAAGGACGCCGCTGGATATCGGTTTTTCTTGAATAACTTTTATAGTACTTGGTATAATGAAATAATTTTTTAATACGATAAATACAAGAAAGGGCTCCTTAAAATGGTGTCCTTGTAAAACACACTTGCCTCCATTAGTTCGCCAGGGGCGGACTAAACTTACACAATAGTACTACTTATTTTTACACCCTGTATAATAAAGAATATTAAAAAGTATTTTTGGGTAGCTTAAATTCTTAGCTAAAAAAGGTACACCTGTTAGATGTCGATAAATTAAAGCATTTTCGACAAAAACAAGTTTTAGTTTAGCAGGGACATCTAAAAACAATAGTATATACTGTTAAACTCCTGTTGTACTAAAAAACTTGTAAAAAAATATTTTTTATTTCCACGAAACTAAAAAATAATGTTTCAGGATTGTGGAGGATTTCATAATCTTCGATAATTAAAGCTAGCGAATGCATAAAATAAGAGGAAGCTTACGTCGAACCGACAAACCAAATTATTAAATACAACCCTATTTAATCAAAATGTTGTTTTTCTCGAAAAAGCTTTACATTATCGATATCAAACAAGAGACCTTGTTTTTAGCTAAGTATTTAAGCAATATAAAAATGATATGTTTATTCCTTTATTTCAAGGGTGTAAAAATATTTAGTACTATTGTGTAAGGGATAGTCCGCCACTGGCGGCAAAACAATAAAAATCGTTAATGTTAAGGACAGGTTAAGCTATAACTTTGGCGTAACCATTATTATTTGCTTTTAACAATACTTCCTTATTAAAAGTTTTAAAAAAATCATTTTTAAACGCCCTGTATGATGTGCTGTTGAAAGTGAGTAATCACATTTGTGATTAAACTATACCCTTACTCATTCCTAATATTTTCTTTTCTTAATTGTGCTGATACTTTGATTATTAAAAGAAATATGAGCATTTAGAAAAACCCGACGTTATGCGATAACACCCTATCAAGTCTATTTGATAAAATTAATAATCTTACATTATTTTATTTCAGAAATTTCAACAACCAAATGCAAGACAAAATCCAAAAAGACCTATTACAAATTTATCATTACTTTAGAAATACTTCATAAATTTAGTATATTTAAATTTAGTTTGTATGTTTAAAACACCAACCAGAATCGAGACAAGAGGTCAAGTTTTGTCTATAAGGTGCCGAAAAATGCAATCTATGCATGTTTCGGTTACACAAGTTTAATGAAATGAGGGGAAAACCCGACACTCACGATACCTTGCAGTAAGGCCTTATAGAAGCCTTCATGGGCTGTCATAATAAAAAAAACATTCTTATAAAAAAACATAAAAAAGTAAACTTTTGTATTAGCAGCACCTTTTTTCTGGTTTAAGCATAATTAAAATCATATAAAATTAAAATTGTCCACAGAAGGTTCATTTTATTTTAAAATTTAACGAAAACCCTGTAAATTACTCGTGGAAATTTATGGTAATTAAATTCAAGGTTCGCTTGTATCGTCAACTACGTACTTAAAAACATAATTTTATATCACTGTCCCATCTATTATATAATTAAATATCTTTATTGTTCGTGTTGCTCTTCTAAAAATTCCCTAAATTGTAGGTATCAATTACGACATCTGACGTCAAGTCACTAATAAAAAAATTAAAACAAATCAAATAATAAGCTGGTAAACAATCCAGCGGTCACCTTTCCTTGCGTGTAAAATACGAACTTTGTCTACAGTATTTACATACAATCAACAATTTGTATGCATAATTGGAAAGATTTAACTATTACTATTAGTTTATGCTATAGGTACAGATACAGACAACAAAAGTATTCACTTTCAAAAATTATATTTACACAAAAAAAGTGATCAGTACTTTTGACTAGACCAACTTTTTATACAGGGTGATTCAAAAATCGATCACGAAACTTAAGTGAGGTGATTCTACTTGACAAACACACCGTAGTTCAAAAACTAAGACGTTTAGGACATATGTTTATATGAAGTTTTTTTCTTATTTTTTGTTGTAGAATCGTTTGTTAGTTTGTCAGTTGAGTTACTGGCCCCATGTACGTAGGTAATTTGATTAAAATTGATGAAAACTTTGATGTCTATTGGTGCCTAAACGGTGAGGTTTATCCGACTTTAACAGGGAGTACCTTATTTTTTAAGTTTTTGATCTGTCTATAAAATGGCGCCCCCAGCTTTGCGATATCTGTCAAAATAAAAAAATTATGATGTAAATAAATTTTAAGTTTTAGGTAAAGTGTCCTCTGGCGATATTTAAAAAAATACTTTTGTCTTTAAATTTTAGAATCTTCAAAGCTCGATTTGTGTGCCAAATATCAACTGGATTGGTTAAAAAATAAATGCAATATGGCGAAAAACCAAAATAAAAATTGAACTTTGACGGCTTGTAACTCGAAAACGAATGACATTTTGAAAAAAATATATGAAGCTCTACCCTTATTTTGTCAAGTAGAATTACCCCCTTAAGTTCCGTGATCGATTTTTGAATCACCCTGTATACAGGGTGTCTGCGCTAATTCATGGTACACAGAAAACCCACAGATTCCTTATGCTAAAATATTAAGATTTAACCACACATACCTATATCAAAAAGTTGATAATAAGAATGATATATGGTGTCAAAGTAAAAAAAATTATTTAAACATATTAACTTGTTTTGAATATTTTAATAAAAGTCGGTATCTGGGGATTTTTTGACATGAGCTATTTATACCTGATGTTAATTTTAATGTGTAAGTCTGAGGGGGCTGACAATCATATTTAAATTTTTGTAATACGTCCTTACTTTTTGTGCTACACTGTATGGACCAAAGTCGGTCTATATAGGGTCGCGACATTCTACCATATTACTTTGACGTGTTATGACATCACATCTCCCATTTTTCGGCCATGTTGTTCAGTGCCGAAGGTATACAGTTTATTGTATTAGTAGAACAACCATTTACACAACAGTTTTTAATTATTATTGAGTTATAAATTCTTTTACTTTAAATAAAAAACATTTGGAATTACATCTCTCAACAAATATAATTTCCAAAACAATGCAAATGAAATGCGCAAATTCTAGACGCCACTGGATTGATCATCAGCTTTGATTTTACCCAGTGTTGCCAACTTTTCTCCGTGAAGTGCCCTTCCTTGCGTCCCCGATCTCGAACCGCCTAAAAGTTGAGGATATGTCGCAACCTTATAAATATAAACTAACCTTGGTATGGACCATCTAAGTAAACCAGTAAACTCCCCTATGGTTTCTACACAATAAGGGTATACTTTATAAGAATGGCTCTGAAAAACGGTTTTTAAGATATTTGAATTTAGGTGGTTCAGTGCAACCAAAAAATACCTATTATGCCAAAACAGCGTATTAGTCATAACTACTACTGCCTCAGGATAAACGAATGATTTAATGTATTCATTCATATACTTTTTGGTTGCACTAAACCACTTAAATGCAAATATCTTAAAACGGTTGCTCAGAGCCATTCTTATAAGGTAAACCTTTTTTGTGTAGAAAGCATGTGGGAGTTTACTGATTTACCTAGATTCCTAGATGGTACATATGGAATAGCACAAAAAGTTAGGACGTTTTAGAGAAATTTAAATAGTGTAGCTAGCCCCCTCACACATAAAAATTAATATCAGATATAAATAACTCATGTCAAAGAAGCCCCTAGATACCGAGTTTTACTAAAATGTTCAAAATGTATCAAATATTGACTTCGACACCCTGTATCTTTCTTATTATCAACTTTTGGATATAGGTATGTTTGGTTAAATCGTAATATATTTTAACATAAGAAATGGGTGATTTTTCTGTGTACCATTAATTAGCGGACACCCTGTATAATTTTTTTGTGTGCTGGTATTATTAAAACATATAAAATAAAGCTTACTTGGCATCATCATCTCCCAATCCTAATTCATATACCCTGGTGGCTCCCAATTCTTCTAACCTTTTGTCTACGTAAATCGCCACTTCATTGTAATGTTCATAAGTTTTGTTTCCTAAACCAAATACCTGAAAAAAAATATATAAGATAGAAACCTTAACTTAAAGCATAGAGTAAGGAAATTATAACAGTTATCATGGAATAGCCGATTTAAGGACAGGTCATGCGAAAATTCCCAATATCATTTTATTAGTTTCTCGTTGAAATACCGCCAGTTAGTCATTTCAGTAAGCTTACGTGTCTCCCCACCGCTGATGTTACACGAGGCGAGGCTTGGACCGACGCATTTAAAGTGTAAACTGGCAAAAATGACAAGCCTGCCGCCAGCCTGCCGCAAAAGCGGTACGAAAATTTTAGCATGCAATGGTTTCTCTTATCCGTAGATATGTTACTTTATGCTTAAAGGTTTATTTATACTTTGTCATCCATTTAAGCCATTTTTTGTTGTTAATACGGATCAAAACATTTTAAAAACATTACATTTTCTTGTTAAACGGTGACGTCATCTACGTCGCGTATTTAACCGTGTTTGAATACATTCCGGACAATGGTTTAAAAACAATATAGTTATCTTTGTTGGGCGGGCGTATGCATCGTACTCATTAAAAACATTGTTTCGGTCATTTTTCGTAAACTTTTTACGTGGCTGTACATGGCAAGTAAAAAATGTTTATATTTGGTGTAAACAAAAGTACATATTAATCCTAAAAATAAAAATCATAATCATAACCTAAAAGTTTATTGTGCTGTGACGCAACGGTTTGAAAACATACCTTTTCTTGATTCTCATATTTATATTGTCATTTTCGAATATGGTTTGAACCAGTGAAACGAATACGGTTAGCAAAAAAATTGACTTTAGTCATTAAACTTACAATTTTCCAATAACGTAGTGAAAAGTTATTCCGAACATTATTATGGCCTACAAAAAAATTTTTGAATTAGTGCAGCTTTGTTCTCACATGTAGTCGGTAAAGTGGGTAGTTAGGTAGTATGAATTACATTGTTGCTACTACATGTCAGCTAACAGCTCTGGTTTACCTACAACTCCCATTTTAACTTTTTTCTGGTTTTATTCAGTCCGTGTTACAATTACTATTATGACATTAATTGTATAAATTAATTATGGCAAGTCAAGATGTGGCATTAACGATTCTGATATGTTTTGCTACATATGCGGTGAGTATATAAGAAAAGATCAACGAAAACCCATTAATAACATGGTCATTCGCTTATATTCTGCATACTTTGGTACTGACATTAACAATCAAGATAAAATATGGGTGCCTCACATTTTTGGAAGATTTTCATTAAACATTTGCGGCAATGCGAAAATATCAATAATTTTGAACATAATTTAGAAGATTTTAGCGAAGAAAAGGTGAACGCTTCCATCAGGATATAAAAACAATGGAGCACAGGTACCAAGGCAGATGGAATTTTCATAGGATGGCTGATTATTGCTGGGAAATTATGCGTGATTGCCCAGAACAATCTCAATAAAGAAAATCAATTAAAAAAAATTATTAATGTATAATTTCCAAATAAATTAATACCTTCTTTAAAATATGTATTTTTCTTCTTTCTTATGAACAAGAGCTGATATGAAAAAAGTGACTAGATTTCTCATATCAGCTCACCAAATATACCCAAAATCAGGTATAAAATCTTAGACACCAAAATGAGTGTAGGCCAGTTATAAATGTTTTTAACACGCTTTTATTAACTTGGGTTGTAACTATCTATCAATCTATCCATCTGGCTGCCTATGTAACGGAATCTTTGAGCCTAATTTTAACCAACTTCCAGCTATTCGATTTCTTTGAAACTTTGCACACGTATTAAGGAAACATGACAATGCAATAATCTGCAAACAGTATCCCGTTATCTTTTTTTGGATCGCCAGGAAAAAAATTCCATTATATTATAAAAACAACACCTAGGATGCCATCTGTTGGCAACATTTCAAAATATTATAAAAACAACACCTAGGATGCCATCTGTTGGCAACATTTCAAACTTTGCTATTAAATGAAGAAGAAATTTTTTAGTTTTTACACAATTTGGTTAGTTGCACCATTGGTGTTCAATTTTTATGAACAATAAAAATTAATAAGTTCTTTACACAATTGGGTTAGTTGCACCATTGGTGTTCAATTTTTATGAACAATAACAGTTAATAAATGCCGTTAACACGCTTTTTTATTAACTTGGGTTGTAACTATCTGGCTATGTAACGGAATCTTTGAGCCTAATTTTAACCAACTTCCAGCTATTCGATTTCTTTGATGAAACTTTGCACACGTATTAAGGAAACATGACAATGCAATAATCTGCAAACAGTATCCCGTTATCTTTTTTGGATCGCCAGGAAAAAAAAATTCCATTATATTATAAAAACAACACCTAGGTTGCCATCTGTTGGCAACATTTCAAACTTTTGCTATTAAATGAAGAAGAAATTTTTAGTGGGTTGCAATATATTGGCAACGGTCCAAACATTGCCTGGATTGCCATCTGTTGGCAAAATTTCAAACTTTGCTACTTAATGAAGAAGAAATTTTTAGTGAGTTGCAATCTGTTGGAAAAAATTTTAAAATTTGCCACTCTTGTTCATTAAAAAAATTTTTCGCCATTTTGTCAAGAGTAGCAGAAACTAAAAATGAAAAATAATTAATAGTTTAAAAAAACTAAAAAACACGCTTTTATATGCAACCGAACTAAAAATTAGAAAATAATTTTTCATTAAAAAAATATTGTCATTTCATAGTAAAAGCGTGGGGTGATAAATATATTAAATGTTATAATTATTATATTTGCAAATATCTATGATGGAAAAGTTATGAAAAAAATAGTAAAATGCACCCCACGCTTTTACTATGAAATGACAATATTTTTTAATGAAAAATTATTTTCTAATTTTTAGTTCGGTTGCATATAAAAGCGTGTTTTTAGTTTTTTAAACTATTAATTATTTAGTTTAGGTTTAAGGCCGAAAACATTGTGGAGCGACGAGCAAACAGCGCGACCCGCGTCATATTCAAACGCGTAAAATGAAATGCATGCGTATATAGTAACGCGACGAGTTTGTCGCTCAAACTCGTCGCGTTACTAGGTAAAGATGGGTCCAAATTTAATTCATTCTGAAAGCGATGCCGCCAAGAACACAAAAAATGATAAAGTAAAGAAACCCTTTTGTAAACAATGATTTATTGCAGCAAAAATATCTAACCCGACGAATTTCTAGTACCACGCCACGTGCCACCGGTTTTATAGTAGGCAGAGGCGAAATAAGAGAATGTTTTGTAAGTAGGTGATACGTGTTTTAGCAATGTATTTTTTATTATTTATCTAAAAATATGTAATCAGGCTCTATCCGAGGCTATGTACATTCGAAAAGGTTTGTTTACTTTATCATTTTTTGTGTACTTGGTGGCATCACTTTCAGAATGAATTAAATATGGGCCCATCTATACTATAACTTTACACCCGGTACAGCAAATGAATCACGCTGAAACGAATATTAAGGTGTATACTTAAAAATTTTAAAAATATCTATCACATAGTAAATATCACATTGTAAAAGGGATTAAAAATAAATCCAAGATGTACATCAAAAGTTAAGGCTAATATCTACTATCTAGCATACTGTTTAGTTAGAAGATTTTACAAAAAAATGTGCTAAAACAATTTTATCTTATCTCACTACATAACTTATAATTTAACACTTGTTTCAGCAAGGTCGATTAGTTTCCATAGACGTAAAGGCATTTTTATTTTACCAAAATTATTAAAATAAAACCAAGTATAATAATTTTGATTGCTAAAGCAACCGTTAAAATCATCATGATGTTGTCTATAACGACGAGCAGACCTTGAATTCTATACATACGTTTATGTAAAACAAAGTGCAAAATAAATTAGTTTCGTATGTAATATACGAGGGAGTATTCATAAATTCATAGTCCAAACAATACCAAAAAAAAAATTTTTTTGTTATGCATTGACACGTTTTCACGCTTATTAAATTAAAAGGGAATATTTATTTTTTTTACACAATTTGTTTAAATATTTTTGGCTTTTTGAACCCGGTTTTAACAGTTTGTTTTATTTCTTTATTAATGTAGTTGTTAATAAATGTACTTATAAAACTAATATCTAATTATTAATTATTTGTTCTCTTAATAACTTATTTTTATTTCCAAAAAGTTGTTAATAAATTGAGCAATTTAAAATATTTTTTTAACCAAAAATTAAATTTAATTAATAAGTGTAGAAATAAGTTGTACAGGGTGTCTCTAAAAGGTCTGTACAGAATGTTACCACACATTGCTTAGGCCAAAATACAAAGATTTAACCAAATTTACCTTATGTTGGCCAGGCACTTGTAACTCGATGGATATAAGAGATAGAAAAAAGTAAATAGAAAAGTTTTAGGGGTTTTTATCTAAAATTTATTGACTTTTATTTTAGAGTTATAACACAAAGATTGGTTTTTTAATGGAACAACTTATATTTTTATCACCAATAGAAATATCTCTTTAAAAGCAGTAAAAAATACCACATTTGATATATTTAATTTGTCATAGTTTTGGAAATATAGCCATCGTCAGGTTCGATAATAAAATGGCATTTTTTAAATAAAGCGCCCTCTGTATTAAAAAGACATGTTAAAGACCTTTAAGAATTTACCACATTTAAAATGATTTTCTTTAACAGTTTCGGAAATATGAGCTTCCAAATTATAGTGCGTATAATACATATATTTAGATTTAGACGGTCATATTTTCAAAACTATGGGAGAAAAACATATCAGATGTGGTATTTTGTTAAACCTCTTTAAAGCACGTGAAGCAACCCTAAAACATTTCTATTTACATTTCTTTTCTATCTCTAATATCAAGCAAGTTACAAGTGCCTGACCAAATTGACAAAATTTGAAAAACACTCCGTATCTCCAAAACGAATCAACTTGATTCCATGATCATTTTCATTATTGAATTTGTTTTAAAAATCAAAATCGAGATTGTGCAATCAGATTTGTTCTACCTCTTTAGTATTTGCTATACCCGGCAAGGTCAACAAAAAGCGCCACCCTGTACATAGATAGAGTTTATTATGTCATAAATTATCTAAGTAAACGTCATTAAAATGCGAGTCGAATAAGACACGTCTTTCATCTGTAACTTTTAAAATATTTTAGTACAAATAGCTATTTTTAAATTATTAGTATTGTAGTAATAACATTGTGCTTTGAATATGTAACAGATTAACCTTTCTATGTCTAAAAGAATAGATAAATTCTCCTTTGCATAGCTCTAAATCTTTTTTTTGCAAAAGCGTGTAAAGTAGACTAATATAAATCAATTACTATTGCCATATTCTAGCTACAGAGCATGTTTAAAAATCACCTTGGCTACTTGCACTTTGAGAACCACATCAAATATTTAAAAAAAAACAGAAAATCGCATTCCACTAATATAAATACAGAGAACCATTGTATAATTAAATAAAACTTTAACATAAATTATTATTAAAGTTTTCAGACACATCCTTGTATCAGGTTGATACGATCAATTGAGTTTTAGTGTGTAGAACACTGGCAGGAAGAGATTAGGCAAAGAAAGCATACATAAAAACCTTCTGCGATACGATTCCACGTATGGGCAAAATCTGCCTATTCTAATTTCGACCTGGCACAATGTGTATATAATTTTACAACCAAAAGACAAGAACAACAGAATTAAATGCTTTATCCAAATAGATTTTTTTATTTGATTTGCCTTCATTCTGTTTTTAGCATTATAAATAGCAAGAACATTTCTCTTGGTTTATTGTTCTTATATCTGGAGAATGGCGTCCCCCACAACCATTCTTGATTCCATGTAAAGAAGAGCTGTACGCCCTATTAATAATCCTTCACTTACAGAAAGGCTTCCCTTCTTGCCGATCGTCGGGCTGTGGGGGATTTATCGCTTTTTATAGGTACTTCCATGGATTTTGCTCTGATGAATTGTCCCGTATAGTTCCTCCACTCATGGTTCCCAACAGAGAAACTGGTGGTGCCGCACGACATGCATCCCTATACGCGTACAACGAGACAGGCCCCGAACTTTACACTTTGTTCGTTCTTTTATTCCTAGGGTTTCTAGAATGTGAAACCTGCTGCCCGCAAAAGTATTTCATTCCCCCCAAATCTTTAAGTATTTAAGTCCCGTGTCAATAAACTCCCTCTTACCTCGCTTAAGACACCCACGGTACATTGGAATTTAGGCTTTTAAGCCTTCGCGGATTGACTAAGATATAAAAAAAACCTTAAAAAATACATAGAAAAAATATCTCTGCAAATTAAACATTTACTTACTGCGTAATTTAGCCCAGTCAAATCGGCATCGCCATTTTGCAGCCACTCATAAAATTCCATGGCGTTATCAGTGGGGTCCCCCTCTCCATAGGTGGCCATGCAGAAGACGGCCAGAGAATTTGGAATGTTTTTCAAATTAACTAATTCTTCCTGTAACAAAATTATAAATATGTTTTTATAACACAACCTACCTATTGTTTTTTTCTATTTTCTCATTTAAATAGCAAATTGGTCATGGTAAACAATATTAATTTTTTGTTACTACAGAGAATTATTGCACAGTCAAATAAGGCCAGGCACTAATAATACCGACCTTATTTTGACATCTGAGCTTGCGCAGATGCATTGTGGGACTCTCTTAAGGATAGTGCCTGGCTTTATCTATGTCGGTTTTAGGTCGTGCCTTATTTTGGACTTATTTTAACTTCGGAACTGTTCGTCTAACCGAACGGCAGTCGATGACAAAATCAAACAGTTTTTAGAAGTAAAAATACTTAAAACCCAATGTGGCCTCAATGAAATTGCGCCTTAACGTCTCAATATTTTTTGTTACCTATGTGGTTAAATGATAATAAAATATAGGTGTTAAGCTACATTTGATATTGATTATAATATTTTCAGCAAAAATGGATATAATGTTCTTTCGCCTTGATAAAAATATTTTTTCAGTTTTCTCAGAAACCCAATAATTAATTAAGCTGTGTTTGTGGAAAAACCATTATTAGAAGAATCACAAATAAAAAGCTTTTAAAATTTCAGCATCGATAAGCTTTAATAGTAAAAAATTATTGTTTACATAAATATTTCTCCCAATTTGGCAACTTGATGGTGTAAGTATGGCGTAACAGTAAAATGCAGTTCTGCAAGTTTGGCATTGAAGTTCTAAAGAACCGAGTACTATTACAAAATGCGTTTTAATGGATTCAGGGTCACCGGCCGTCGACAAGTCCCCATACCACGTATTTTATTTTATTAATCCCATAAAAATTATAAAATACTAAACTTCTAAAACTGTTTATTGTGCAATTTATATTTCTGAATCCCTATTTTTTCACACTCTGCAATAATAATTTAATGTATATTATCAAGGTCAATTTTTTATTACTTACATATTAAAATAAAACACGTGCGTTTTGTTTCGTATTTATATTTAAATAATAACTGACAACAAAGAACATACAAAAAAACTACACGTGAAAATGTGGTATATTCTTCGGAAAATATCATTCTTATGTATTTTGCAAAAAAAAGTTAAATTTTTCTCAACGGGACATCTTATTCATTGAATCCTTTCATATTGGATCGGTTTTATTTAAGGCATTTTCAAATACCGATCTTGTGTTAACCCGATCCATGAAACCCGTTCAAAAAAGGATCGGCCATTCTCTACCCCTGCTGCCCCAGGTAAAAGCCAGGGTTAGTTGTCAATTTTAGTGATTTATCTTGTGTTTATTACTAGTAAAAAAATATTAAAAAAACAGTAATTTGATATATGTATGTATTGATTATTTACAGCTTAAATATTGTGAAAATCTTCACAACCAAAAACAAAGCAAAAGGGTTATTTTTTGTTTTGACGCGAAGCCGATGCCATACGTGTTCAGAAAATCAAAAAAATCCAGAATCTTAAAAACAGCTGATTGGATCTACCATAACCCATAGGATCAAAATTTAAAAATGCCTTTATAATACACTCCTGGACAAAAAAACCGGACGAACAAATTTCTGTTCAAATTCAATCTTAAAAACTTTTTGGTTTTATGACCAATCAGAGACAAGAATGAGACGAGTAACTGGTCCTTGTCTTTCATCATGGCAGGCTATCGTAGATGGAGGAATCATCGCTTTGCCCTGGTTCCAAGTTGTTTACAATTTCTGCATGTAAACTTTAATGTCCTTTTTTGGCTCACATCTAATTAAGAGAAAGAAAATATACCATGAATCGAGTATTTTTAACTTGACAACGTTGCCGCAGGCAGTCACGCCAAAATGTTAATCGATATTTGTGTTTGATATTTTTCCATGGCCGATTTGTTTGGACAGTTTGTTTACATTTTCTGTGATTTATTGTGTGTTTCGTGGTTTTTACTTACTTTAGTTGGACTTTGAATATTGACTTTTATTAGTGTTCACAGTGTATATATTAAATTTGTGCTTTTCAACAGATAATTTAAGGTAATATATAACATGGTTATCTGTAAGACAAAATCTTTATAAAAACCAAATAAATGACATTTTTAATAAGGTGTGTGTAATTATTGAACTAAACCCCAATATTTTATATTAATAGGAAACAAAAACAAGTACCTAACATTAAGGGCAAAAATAGCACAGCTATATAATTTGAATTTGGCGGGCAAACAATAAAGTCGACTCACGCGCCATCTGCGTTTGCCTTCCTTGAAGACAGACAAGGAAGGCCCAGCAGCTATCTCTCTCTCGGATAATTTATTTACATTTAGTTGCTCGTCTCATTGTTGTCTCTGGACCAATTTCAATTATCTTCTAGTCCAGTGGTGCCTTCTTTTATCAAGATTATTATTTAATGAGGGATTGCAAAAAGTTTTATAGGATTAGGTATTATACAGGGAATAGCCAAATACTGCATTTTAACCAAAATTTTCAAATACCCTAAGGAATAATTTATGTCACAATTTTTACCAGTTCATTGGATTGTAAAGCCCCATCTTTTCTTAACATTTCTTTTTATATCAAATCAAAATAAGATGTGTTCAAACTGCATGAAAATCACTTGTATTAATTAAAATTAGAAAGGTTCAATAGTATTTTTTTATGTTATCATACTAGTTAATATTAAAAGCTGAGATATCCACTCATAAATGTTTTCTTATTTATTTTAATTTAATGGGTAATAATTATTATACCGATTAAACAGAACCTAACCTAATTACACATGACTCTTAAAGCAGGGGGTTTACCTGATTGATGTTTTTCATTTCTAGGGGCTACATAACCGTAATTAACAATAAGGTAAAGTTTGGATGGAAAACATACTTTTACATCGTAAAAAATGAAAAAAACTCATATCGCTCATCCGAAAGAAAAGTGTTACAACTCAAAACACAACTATTTTTAGGAGGAACAGAATTGATTTTTCAGATCATAATTCAGCTGTTACTTTTAATGAGTAAATATAAACATTTCTAAATTAAAAATAGTAAACATGTAAGCAATAGTTTTTAATTGTGTAAATAGCAAAAGCAACAAAATTATGACACCTGATTTAACAAAGAAAAAAGATTAACATTTTGACTTATGTCACTTTTCTTTTAAAAATTGGTAGTTTTTTCAAGTTAATAAGTGTGTCCACGTGTGAACTTAAAATATAAAGTTTTATTTTTAAAAATATGGAAATTATCTTATTAATTTTACAAAATTAATAATTAAAATAAAAGGAACCACACTTATTAAGTTACTAGTACTCAAAACCATCAAAATACTTAAATTCAAAACATGTGCGGTAATTAGTAATTTTACAAACACTCATAAAATGGCAGATAGCACCTAAGTATACAATTTCTATTAAATAATGACATTAGTCCTTTCTCATTTTTTTCTAAGATTTCTACTTTATTTTTGTAAGCGTTATTTAACTTTATATAATTTTACATCAAAATGTTTATCAAGAATAACTTTTTTCGAATAATTATTTTTAAATCCATTTGTCCTCTTGTAAACTCCATCCATGGACAGTTTGTAGACAATGGAATTAAAAGGGGCTTGTAGGAAAATAATTTCATTCAATTCCATTGTCTATATGTTCAGAGGTATTCCGTCGCCGCAAGCGTCGAGCAGAGAGCGGAGAGTGTGAGAACACTATGCTTACATAATAGTATGGGAGGTAGGGTCCGCGCGTTTAGTAAAGAGGCCACCGACGTCATCACTTTCTGCGCAAAATCTCCTCTTATTCCCTCATCCCGTATTTAAAATGTTATTTATTTTTTAAATCAAATCTTTAAAATGCCTACTTCCTAGGTAACGATACGAAGCCCTCGAAACCGCGATTGAAAGAGAGTTACAGAAGATTTCGCGTAGATAATGATGACGTCGGTGGCCTCTTTACTAAACGCGCGGACTTTAGCAACGTTTTCGAAACAAATATTTAGGTCGGCTGATTTTTGATATGTTGTTCTCCTTCCTTTTCTGGATAGACCCTGGGCTGTCCAGGCATCCTACCTGTACAGGTAATAATCCGAGGTTTTAAAAACATTTTAAGAAACCTATTTTTCAATTTCTTGTCTTTAGATAGGTTTACCAAACATATTTTTTTATTGCCAGATTACCATTGCTAATTATACAGTCGTCCCCCTTCTAACTTCTGAACCTTTCGGTATATTTTGATGAAACTTGGAACGATAACATATGACCAATGTCTTCATTTTTTGACATATCAGTGACAGCTCTAAATGTCAAGGTCACAGCTGGGCTCCAACGCAACCGCTACCGCCAGACAGACAGCCCAGAATTTACCCGAGAGAGGAGGAGAACAACATATCAAAAAATCAGACAACTTAAAATTTTTGTTTTCCCGACGTTGCTACCTCCCGGACTACATAAGATCTGCTGATCTTTACGTTAGCATAACGTTTTTAACGGCATAACGCTCTCACACTTACCGCTCTCTGCTTGACGCTTGGTATCGTAGCCGTTACCTAAGTGTAGACACACCTTTAAATATCTAAATTTTCCCAATGGGCGATTTAATTTGTTAAAAAAGAAAGATTTTTTTATATCTTTCTTTGAAATCTTTATATCTTCATCTAGGACTACTTATAGCTTACCATATCACATTCTTCTGGATCGGCAACCATTCCTTTCATTCTATACCTGACACCTTCTTTTGCCAATCTTCCAGCGAATTCTTCGCCGGTACCAGTTTGGCTACCGTAGAACACAACCAAACTCCTACCTGACGACTGCAACTTCTGTACGAATGAGTTATCTGTAGTGTTCTGCATCGTAATAGATGTAGGTCTAAAAAAATAATAATAATATAAGAGAAACATACAATGAATACATTAGTATTAATAAACTCCTAGACAACAAAGAACCCCGGCAAAGAAAATTTTGTTAAAATTCAATCTTAAATAGCTTTTTTTTACCGATTTCAATAATCTTTTCGTCAAGTGGTAGCTTCTTCTATTAAGATTATTATTTCATATGGGGATTTTAAAAAGTTTTATAGGATTTGGTATTATATGGTATGATACAAGGAAGAGCCAAATGTTGCATTCTGGCCCAAATTTTCGAACACCCTGTGGCATAATTTAACGTCACTATTTTTACCAGTGTACTGGATTTTAAAGCCTTATCTTTTTTGAACATTTCTTCTTTTTTTATTCATATCAATATCTATATTCTAAAAGGAAACACAAATTTTTAAAAAGACAATGATATTTGTTGTAGTTATACTTTTACAGCTTTCGTAAAGTTTTTATTTTTTATAATAAAAATATATACAAATAGTAGTTTATTAAGTTAGTTTTGTAGTTTCCAAATCAGTGAATCAGATTTTTGATATCTCGTAAGATATACAGGGTACGACAAAAAGTGTGATTTCAAAAAATAAACCCTTTATATTATATCACCAGTAAAAAAATCGTTTAAAGACCTTTAAAAAACTACTACATTTAATATTCTTATCTTTATTATTTTTGGAAATATGACCATACAAATCTTAAGTTTCCCTAATATACAGGTTGTTCGGAAAATGCGTTAGGAAGTTTTAAAAGGGTCATTCTGCAATGAAAAATAATGTTAGTATATCCTTTGACAAAATGTCGAAATCTCCTTGGTTACCAAGGTACAGGGGTTAAAAGTTCAATTTTTATTTTTGTTTTTCGCCATATTGCATTTATTTTTTTAACCAATCAAGTGGACATTTGGCACATCAAATCAAGCTTTGCAGATTCTACAATTTAAAGATTAAAGTACTTTTTTAAACCGCCAGAGGGACACTTAAACTTAAAACTTATTTACATTAAACCTTTTTATTTTGACAGATATCGCAAAGCTGGGGGCGCCATTTTATAGACAATCAAGAACTTAAAAATAAGGTACTCTTAATTAAAGTCGATAAACTTAACCGTTTAGGCACCAATCGACATTACAGTTTTCATCAATTTCAATCAAATTACCGACATACATACAGGGTGTCCGGTAACTCAACCGAAAAACTTTACGGGGCGATTCTACAACGGAAAATAAGAAAAGAACTTCATATGAACATATGAATTATTTCTTAAGTTTTGATTCTCTATAAAATGGCGCCCCCAGCTTTGCGATATCTGTCAAAATAAGAAAGTTATGATGTAAATAAATTTTAAGTTTCAGGTAAAGTGCTCTCTGGCGGTATTAAAAAAAGTACTTTTATCTTCAAATTTTAGAATCTGCAAAGCTTGATTTGTGTGCCAAATGTCAACTAGATTGGTTAAAAATAAATGCAATATGGCGAAAAAACAAAAATAAAAATTGAACTTTTAACCCCTGTAACTTGGTAACCAAGGAGATTTCGACATTTTGTCAAAGGACTTACTAACATTATTTTTCATTGCAGAATGACCCCTTAAAATTTCTAACGCATTTTCCGAACACCCTGTATATGTTTGCATTGTAGCGTATTATTACGACCATCATAATTAAATTGCATTGTTTTCTTTAAAAATTTGTATTTTTGTTTTAGAATAGAGATACCGATATCAATAAAAAAATGTTAAGAAAAGATGGGGCCTTAAAATTCAATACACTGGTAAAAAATTGTGATATGAAATACTTCCACAGGGTGTTCGAATATTTGTGTCAAAATGAATCATTTGGCTCTTCCCTGTTATAACACCTAATCCTATAAAACTTTTTGCAATCCCCATACTAAATAATAATCTTGATGAAAGGAGCTACCACTGGACCAAAAGTTAATTAAAATCGGTCAAAAAACCAAAAAGTTATTTAAGATTGAATTTTAACAAATTTTTCATTGTCCGGTATTTTTGTGACCAGCAGTGTATTAAGAGTATGTAGAAGCGTGTTATTAAAGTAAGGCAAGACGCAAATTTAGACCCGTATAACGCGTGCGACGCGACGCGACGCTGCACATCACCTACTGACGCGTCTACTAGAAAAAGCATTGATTTTGTGGTAGTGGCACAGGTTCCCGCGTCTCAATTTGCGGTTTGCCTAAAGATGCTATAATAACTTACTGAAGAAGCTGTAAAAGCGTGTTATTAAACTAAAGATTCTATCATAACTTACTGAATGGTATATGATTTTCCATTTGTTAGGGCTGTTGCTGTCTTGTTACCCCTCCTAACTAACCACCAGCTTACGCCACCGATTATTATGGCCAAAAGGATGATGTCGATTGTGCTAAAAAGTGACTCGGATGCTGCTTCGATGATATGTTCAGTTCCTACGTCAGCTTGGGCTTCCTCCATGATTGATCCCTATAATTAAAAAATATATTTATGCCACATTTTAATAATAAAACAATGTAAACACATCAAATTATTAGTACAATACATAAAGTGTTAAGTAAAATAGGTAACTTTTTTAATAACTTCGACCCTATTTTTTACACTTTGAATTGGTATTTTGTTTTAATGCCTATTACAATTTGTTTAAATTGAATTATGCAATGTAAAGGTACTCGCACACATGTATACTTTTGTGGCGCAGCTTTTTATAGCGAGATAATAAATAAACTTTATGTTTACACAAGCATGCTTGTGTAACATAAAGTTTAATTATTCTCCTGCTATAAAAGTTACACCCACAAAAGTGTACATGTACAGTTTTCAGGTATGGTTCAAAATTATGCCGGTCACTGTATATAAAATTTAATTTAAAAAAAGGAATTTAACCGCCAACTTTATGTTTATTGAATGGATATTATATGTAAAAATCTCTTATCTAACCTATACATTTTTAAAGATTGAAGAACAGACAATTCAAATTAAAAAAAAAAAAAAACAATAGGTAACCATGACTAAGTATTAAGGCATAGATTTTCATTCTAAATAACTTTAACGTTTTGTCATATTTTTGAAATAAAGGTATTTTGGTACTTTACTATGGACTTTTAAACTAATCACCAATATATTTATTGCTATAGGAAAAGACAATGTGGCTCAACTTTTTAAAAAAATATCGTTATTTTTTAGTGTTTTGTAATTAAAAATTAAAAAATAAAAAAAACAATAGGTAACCATGACTAAGTATTAAGGCATAGATTTTCATTCTAAATAACTTTAACGTTTTGTCACATTTTTTGAAATAAAGGTACTTTGGTACTTTACTCTGGACTTTTAAACTAATCACCAATATATTTATTGCTATAGGAAAAGACAAGGTGGCCCAACTTTTTAAAAAAATATCGTTATTTTTTTAGTGTTTTGTAAATAAGGTGGTAATCGTGTTTATATTTGAGAGTAAAGAGTGGATTAAAAGACTGTAACAACTGTATAAACTATTTTTAAGTTGGTAAACAAAAGGACTCCAATGACGTCGATGTATCAGCTGTTTACTGTCATATCAAAGTTGGGCCACCTTCTCTGTAAGAACCTTGAGGAAAATTGATATTAAATTAATTATTTAAAAATGTAAAGTAAAATACCAAAAAAAAACTAAACACAAACAATCAATAAAATCATCAGAATCTAGCATTTACCACGTGTTGTAATAATATTTACATACTATTTATTATTTTCTGGTTTTGCATAACCTGTCTTTAGTTATTATTTAAATTAAATAATCTTGTTGACAATATAAATAAATACAACTTTTTTTAAGTGTTATAAATGGGCATACACACGTTCAGTTAGGCCTTCGAGCCGACCTGAACTGAAAGGGAGCTCGCTAGTAAGTGCAACCACCGTATAAATAACTCATAGCAGTTTCACAGTACCGCAACACATGAAAAAGTTTACATCAAAGCACTGCCGACATCATCTTAGAATTAAGGGTGAGTAGCTGGATTTAGGAGAGTTTTATTAATGATTCTATGAAAAAACCTTTCAATATGGCCATTTTACATCTTACCATGAGGAAACCGACGGACTTTTTATTTAATTTTGATCTGAATTAACAATTAAATCGTTTTACTTTATGACTTTAGTGACGCATTCGATTGCGTCAATCAACTAAAAATATTATGAATATTATTACCCTTCATCTTCCTCTAAAAAAACCTCTTAATTACTGATGTGGATATTTTAAGTAGAAAAGTTAAAGGCTATTTATTATTATGGTATTTTTTGGTTTAAAGGGCAAAGTGGAAATTTTTGTGCTTCTCCAGATAAATTGTGAAGGGATGCATAAGAGTGCCATCTTAATACGAGTTTTTATTTCGTATAAATTACCGTTCAAATAAAATATTGTTCGCCCATTAACGTCCTGCTTTAACCGCGTTAGTGATGTTCTGAATAACTTAAAACCAAATTTTGTTATTTTTTTAAGTACATCCCGGTAAAGTCTATACAAAATTCATTTTATTTTATAAAATTATTGTAATTTATAAGCAGGCTGGTGCCCGACAGAAATTTAAATTTAAAATTTGTCCTACTTGATAAAAAATTCAAAGACATCATTGTCTCTCTCCGAATTATTACCGTTTTAGTTTTTCGTTGGTAAATTCGAGAACTTTATTAAACCGCGTATTTTGACCTTAAATTTCTTTTTCTTCGAACGGATGGAAATCCTTATATTTCCAATACGTTTTCTTACTTCCATAATGCATTATTCTTGTAGGTAGGAGGAGTTGCTAGGCAATGTACTTTTCCGGCCATGGCCGGTAATATTTTTGCAGACGCTCACCTTTTCCTATGCTTTCAATATTTACTGATTACGTTTATCAAAATCAAAAATGCATTACCATATGACGTATTATACCGAAATCAAATAATTTTAATGTTACGATGCTTGACAAGTATAAATTGTTACATGGTAGCACCCTTAAATATAACTTAACACGTTCGCTACCAAGCGGCTCATATATGAGCCAGTACAATTTTAAAATAGACCGCCGGCTCAAATGTGAGCCGGCTACATTATAATACTAAATGCGAGTTTTAAAATTCGGGGTTTCCTGTAGAGGTTTTGTTTTAAAACACGGTCTGTGTAATGCTTCGGCTCGTATGTGTGTCAGGTGGTCTGGGTGTAGCATTTAGTATAAGTTGTTAGCACTTCAATAAACATCAAAATAAAGTAATTTTACAAAAAATAATAAAGTGGTTTATGGGGTCGAAACACAAAATGACCCTCGGTAGCGAACGTGTTAAATAAATTGTTACGCACAAATATCGAAAACGCTCATTGAGCGAAAATAACGCACACTACGCGTTATGGACGAAGGTAAATGACCAAACACCGAAATTAAATAGTTTTTCGTTTTATGGTCGTGAATTCATGACCGCATCGCGTTGTGTTCATTTTAGAAGCAACCACAACGCGTTCGGCCATAAAACGATGAATTATTTTTTAAAAGAGACCACATACTTAAACACCTTAAAATATAGTAAAAACGTCATATACTTTGAAAATAAATACATAACTTAAGATTTAGTTAACATAAGACAGAATATAGTTCAAAAGTTGGAAATATTCCTAAACATGAAAATAATAGGTACTTCGTAATTTTAAACAAGTAAACAACTAGCAAAAAATAATAGTTTTAAACAACTAAAATAAGTAATTTTTATCTAAAATAGATAAACGAGTTAATTGTAGATTGAACCACATTGTAACAAATTATTTGTTCTTACAAGAGCTACTGTTGTGGCACTTGGAGTTGCATAGTACTTGCTTAGAACGGCAATGGCATTTATTAGTGTTATAATTGCTGTATTCCTATTATGCTCCAGAACCGCCCAAAACGACACCATAAGTGTTCCTTTTACAATTTTTTGACATTTTTTCATGTTTAAGAACCGTTCTTGACACTATTGACAGTTCAGAGAACGATTCAGAACGGTTCTACAAGGTAAAAGGAATACACCAAATAACGCTTACAATGACATAATACAAATCCTTGTTTGGAGCCTGAAGATAAGCTGAAGCTTTTCTTAAAGTTAATGATTTGCTTGGGACATCCGATTGATCAATAAAGTTGGAATCAACAAAAGTAAACTCATTTCGACCATACATTTGCTTCAGTACACCTTCTTTAGTGCCTAGTTGGTAGATACCAGACTCATGTACACTTAAAACGACAGCCAAAACATTTCTTGGCAAGTCAGGAAGAATCCGGTGTTCGGTAGATTTAAACCATCCATTTCGCGTTGTGGTCGCTTCTAAAATGACCACGACGCGTTGCGGTCATAAGTTCACGACCATAAAACGGAAACTTATTTAATTTCGGTGTTTGGTCATTTACCTTCGTCCATAACGCGTTGTGTGCGTTATTTCCGCTTATTGAGCGTTTTCGATATTTGTGCGTAACATATAAATGAGTTAGGTTCTAGTATTTTATAGAGATAATGAGTAGTGTTATGTAGAGAAGAATAATTGTTTTCAGAAATGTATGGAATAGTTAAATTAGGTGTATAAGGCTGGAGAAAGCCCCAGTCATGGAGTTATTTGGTATAAGTGATACAGTTAAGATCGTAGAAAAGTAGAGTATACATTGTAGTGTTACGGTTGTGAGTTAAATAAAGTGTTTTAAGGTTGACAAGTGTTCATCCACACAAGCGTTTCGGTCAGTACTATCTCTGTTCGTTTTTAAGTGTAAACTGTTTACAGAAAAACGGACAGAGATAGTACTGCCCAAAACGTTTTGTGAATAAATGAAATAAAGACAATGATGAAAGTCCGAAACTCTTCATATTAATAATAATGCACTGTCTACCATATTCAGACATACATACTTTTACGTACTTATAAAATTATTTTTGAAATTAAAAGCAGTTGATAAAATTATATATACAGAAAATTACACTTACTTTTACAAGAAAATTTTCTTACTTTAAACTAGTTGTTTAATTTTAGATTCAGAGAAAGTAAGGTAAATGTTTTTAATAAGGATACTTGTTTTACTTTTATTTTTACTTAAAATGTTTTTTTATAAGTACAGTACGTTAAAAAAGTATTTTTAATTTTAAATTAGACATAATAAACGACGTCATTATAAAAACCCTCTTTGGGTTTTATAATGACGTCGCTTTACAAGAAACTCAATTTTTAAAATTATTTAAAGTAACAGTCAAGTTTTACATCAATTTTTATGAAACGTATACATTATTTCAAATTCTTAGAATACGTAAGAACACGAATTTTTTAAATTATTTTGCATGTAACTAAACTTTAATTATATATTATTTTTAATGGCAAATTAAAATTTTACAAATTGATCTTTAAACCCTCATGCGTACTTATAGAGAGCACCTGCTTATCTAAGCTAAACAAAACTATACTATTAACAATAAAATTACTTGAAAAAATAATGCTTAAAAAGATTTACCAAAATAAAATTTATATGGCTGCCTAAAAATGTAAATAGTTATTTGGAAATATAAACAGCGGAAATCCACTTTCGCATGAGCATCTTGAAGAAAATCTGCTAACCTTGGTAAAAGGAAGCGGACTTTTGTAACAAGAGAGGGGATCACAATAAGGGGGCGTCCATAAATTACGTAAGACATTTTAGGGGGAGGGGGTCAAGGAAAATCTCACCAAATCTCACGATGGAGGGAGGGGGTCTGTGAAAATCTCACGTAATCTTTGTGTAGGTAGAAAGGGGAAAAAATTAAATTTTGGGGCAGGCTTAACCCCAGGGAAAATGTGATGTATTGTTGCTTTTTTGTATAGAGGAATTTTTTGCTCTTTCTCTAGAGGGGGAGGGAGTTAAAGAAAATCTCACCTAATCTCACCAACGGGGAGGGGGTCCAAAACATGGAAAAAATACCTTACGTAATACCTTATGGACTTATAAAATTTGTTTGTTAAAAAACTGTGTTACAAACAGGGAAGTCATAACAAAGAAGGCGACATTATTCGATTTCATTTCAAAAGTACTGAACTAGGGGTTTTCAAGATTAAGGTATTATAGATGGGTCCACATTTAATTCATTCTGAAAACAATACCGCAAAGTACACAAAAATGATAAAGTAAATAAACCCTTTTGTGAACAATGATTTATTGCAGCAAAAATATTCAACCCGACGAGTTTCTAGTTCCACGCCACGTGCCAACGGTTTCATGGAAACACAGAGGCGAAATAAGAGGACGTTTTTAAGTACGTGACACGTATTTTGGCCCTGTTTTTTCTATTTGTATTACAGAGTTGGTAAGTAACTATAATCATTGAGTTCTTATGTACCTATTCAAACTTTAAACGCGTTTTTTCTTTTTTTTTTCTCAAAACTATATTTTTAAATTGGCGGGCGCGATAACTCAAAAGTTATTGACCGATCTTCCTAAAATTTTGCACACATCTTTTAACAGCAGTACTTTCTATGTGAACCTACAAAATTTCAAAAACTTTGTGAAAACATATTTTTTTTAAAGCAAAAACGATTGAAAAATTGAGCCAAAAGTCACTTTATTTTTTTCAAGCATTGTATTGCGCCACGTGCCACCGGTTTCATGGCAACACAGAGGTGAAATAAGAGGATGTTTTTAAGTACGTGACACATGTTTTAGCCGTCGTTTTTCCTATTTGTCTAAATAATATGAAATCAGGCTCTGTCAGCGCTATGTGCCTTCGAAAAGGTTTGTTTACTTTATCATTTTTGTGTACTTGGCGGTATTGCTTTCAGAATAAATTAAATGTGGACCCATCTATACTCGACCACCCTTTCTATTTAAAAAATATTCCCAAAGTTCTCCCAGCTTCACATTGACTTTCAAAGTCTTTATTAATAATATCAAATGCAGACGTTACTCATATATTTTCGATCCAAATTTCATCACTATATACTAAACGATTTAGATTTTAAAAGGGAAGGGAGGGGGTTAAACTTTAGGTCCTCACTGAGATTACACAATAATTCGATTTCTTATTACCTAAGTTTATACGTATTTATCGTGAGAAGTAAAACACAGTGTATAAACACAAGAATAACTAGATTACCTTATAAGTATTATGAAAACCTGGCAAAATCATTATTGTAATTTTAATAATAATGTGTCAAAAACTTGCGTAAATCATGTTTATTAGTATAATACCAAGGCATGTAAATATAATTATTTTATATTTAATTATTCATTAAATGTATGGAAAACTTATTAACAGATAATTATTAGTTATTTTTAATTAATGGCTATTTTTAGAACGATGCATATAAGCTAAACTGTTGTAATAAAATATGTTTTAACTTCTCTTACAAAACAAGACCATGCAGAAAAATGCTTCTTATTTTTAAGCAAAAACCATGCGTCAGACGAAAAAAATCAAGAGATAAAATTTTCCAAAAAGTAAATTATAAAATACTAATCAGTGGCGTACTATAGATATATATATTTATTGGTAATAATTACACTACATAAGTGTTTTTACACGTCAATTTACATTAATTATACAAGAAACATTTAAAATATTCTAAAATTTTCCTAAACATTATACTCAATAAAATATAAAAAAATATAGTTACATCACAATAACACTGACAGTCAATCACAATTATTAAAAAGTATTTAAACTAAAACAATAATGTTTTACTAAAGTTTAGCCCTCATGAGAGTCCTGAAATAATTTATTCTTTTTTACCTCTTTAAGTCAAAATTCAAATTAACTAAAAAATAAAGCCGCTGCTCAGGTATTCATTCACAGAAAAAAAGGCATGTTTTAATAGGTACTTTTTTATAGTGCTTCTAAAAATCCTGTCGTTCAAACATCTAATGTGCTGAGGGAGCGCATTAAAGTATGTTATACAGAAGTAATTGGTGCCACCCCTGGATCTTCCAAGTCTATGAAAGTCATGGATTAAATCCTGACAGTTACGAGTATTATAATTATGGATTTGTTGATTCGTTTGATACAAGTGAATATTTTGTTTAATAAACATAAGGCACTGGAAAATATATAAACAGGGAAGAGTAAAAAGCCCCAATTTGATAAAATATGGTCTACATTCCTCCCGGTAGCCAATATTAGCAATTATGCGAACGCATCTCCTCTGCAATGTAAAAACTTTAGCAGCATGGGCTGAATGTCCCCATCCAATTAAAGCATAAGATAGCCTTGAAGCAAAATTTCCGTGGTAAGCACAGAGTACAACATCCAAGGATACACAGCGAGAAAGACCCCTTATCAAAAACAATGCTCTCGACAATTTTTTACAAAGACTGTCAACGTGGGCTTCCCAAGTCAGTCCTGAGTCAAGTGTAACTCCAAGAAATACAACTTCTTTACCAGTGTCAAATGGCTTGTGTGTTTGTGACTGTCTTAGCGTAAAGTTAATGAGTTTTTTGTATGTTAAGACACAGCCTATTTGCAAGAAACCATTGCTGAATGTTGGATTGTGTTTCCACAATGCCCTGTATTTGAGATGGACTATTAAGTGTGGTGGTGTCATCAGCAAATAAGATTATTTTGAGTAAGTCCTGAAAATTTGGAAGGTCATTTATAAATATAAGAAACAACACCGGGCCCAGGACTGAACCCTGGGGCACCCCATAATTTATTGACCTTGAACTTGAGTTTTCCCCTCTAAACGCAACAAATTGGAATCGTGATGAAAGGTAGGATTTTAATAGGTTTCTCATACTATTGCCAACTCTGTAATATGGCAACTTTTCCAGCAAAATATCATGCCGAACACAGTCAAAGGCCTTTGTTAGGTCCAAGCAGGAAGCAAAAGTATCAAGACCATTCTCAAAACCTCTTTGAATGTGCTCAACGAGACAGGTTATTGCTAGTGATGTGGATTTTTATTTCTAAAGCCAAATTGTCCCTGGAAAAACAGTGTATTGTTCTCAAAGTGATCGGTTAATTGGATTTTAATTGCTAATTCAAAAATTTTTGATAATATAGGCAACAGTGAAATAGGCCTATAATTTGAACAATCATCCACTGAACCTTTCTGCTTAAAAATAGGTATGACTTTAGCAGTTTTTAGTATGTCTGGAAAAGTTTCCTGTGTTATGGCTAAGTTTATTAATTTAGTAAGAGGGACTACCAAGAGATTTTTAATGGTTTTTAATAGTTTTACACTTATTCCAAAAACATCTTTACTTTTCTTATTCTTAAGTTTACTAATTTTTAATATTTTTCTTTATAAAAATATTTAGTTTAAATTCCGCCTGAACGCCATGAATAGTGAGTGTATATACCAAATTTTATTAACATGCTTAAGATAATATTACAGACATAATAACCTTTTTTTAACTTAACCACCCTGTGCCTCAAAAGTTAAGATATTTAGGACAGGTTGATTTTAGCGTTTTTCTTAAAATCACGGCAAGATTCATGGAAACCTCAGACTATTAGGCCTCTGGCACGATAACCTGCAGTAGCGTCGAGCGGCTGATTTAATAACAACAAGTTCTTTCATTATCGCATAAAGATCAAAGACAGCGCTCTTACATTTCCCGGTCAACGCTGGCCGCTGACGCTTAGTATCGTGTCCGAGGTCTTAGGCCGCTTTCAGACGGGCGACTTCTTGCAGTCGAAGTTGACTACAAAAATATCGGCGTCTTGTCGCCAATTTCGACTACAACTGTAGTTGTAACTAACGTATAGTCAGTCGACGGAATTAAAAATATTTAGTTTAAATTCCGCCTGAACGCCATGAATAGTGAGTGTATATACCAAATTTTATTAACATGCTTAAGATAATATTACAGACATAATAACCTTTTTTTAACTTAACCACCCTGTGCCTCAAAAGTTAAGATATTTAGGACAGGTTGATTTTAGCGTTTTTTCTTAAAATCACGGCAAGATTCATGGAAACCTCAGACTATTAGGCCTCTGGCACGATAACCTGCAGTAGCGTCGAGCGGCTGATTTAATAACAACAAGTTCTTTCATTATCGCATAAAGACCAAAGACAGCGCTCTTACATTTCCCGGTCAACGCTGGCCGCTGACGCTTAGTATCGTGTCCGAGGTCTTAGGCCGCTTTCAGACGGGCGACTTCTTGCAGTCGAAGTTGACTACAAAAATATCGGCGTCTTGTCGCCAATTTCGACTACAACTGTAGTTGTAACTAACGTATAGTCAGTCGACGGAATCGGCGACAATCAGCGGCAGAAGTTCGGTTGCAGTCGAAAAAACGCCCGTATGAAAAGGAATCGCTTTTTCTATGGTTGTTAAATGACAACTGCAAAAAGTCGCCCGTCTGAAAGCGGCCTTAGGCCTTGGCTACGATAACAAGCGTAAGCGTCGAGCGGAAAGTATTAAGTCTCTGAACTGATAGCCGGTACTGGCTACAATATTTTGTGGTAAACAGCGATTGAAACTAGTTAATACAGCGTGTCTACTTAAGTTCGCAACATATGGAAAACTTTATTTTTATTAATAATTTAACGAAAAAAGTAATTCTTTATAACAATGTCTGCATGCTCTAAAACATAAATGCAATTATCAGATAATAATTTAACTTTTCACCCTTGACGAATATATGAATTGAAGAAAAAGTTTTACTTGAAAATAAACAAGTTTGCATGTTCGAGTGTTATTTTTAATCCTTAACATATTTTCTTTATAAAAATTTTCGTTATTATGAAAAATAAGCGTACTTTCCTCTTGAGCAAAATTTATATTTTTTGCCATACCTCGTACCTATACCACTGAAAAAATAATATCTGATAATTGCATTTTGAGTTTTAGACCATGCAGAACTTTTATAAAGAATAACTTGTTTTCGTAAAATTAATAATGAAAAAGTTTTCCATATGGAGCGAACTTCAGTAGACACGCTGAATAAAGCTGTATAAATTAGAAACGCTTGAACTATTTTACTATTGCTTGTATTATTTTACTATTTACAAATTGTTGATAGATTGATAGCTATGTAAAAAGCTGGCAAAATATTAAAATACCTTGTCCAATCTTAACCTCATTGTCAAGAACTTGTTTAAAAGAACAGATGAACAACTGAACAGGTTTACGGAACCTGTTCTCGGGTAGGAACGGAACTTTTCAAATCTGTTCAGCATTATTTCCTGTTCTTTGACAACTCCACAGCGCTCTCATATTTCCAGCTCAACGCTGGCCGCTGACGTTGACGTTTAGTATCGTGTCAGAGGCCTAATATTTGTTCGTTTCGAGCGGCAGCGGCAAGACTTTTTGCTCAGGTTTATTGCAGCCACCCGATTTGAAAATATAAATTCTTTTATGCTACCATAAAAATCAAAGGCAGCGCTCTTACACATAATCTTAAAACAATAATGAACTAAATATACTAGTATTATTGAAAAATGCGTCAGAGCGCTTGATATAGGAAAAAAGACGCACAAAGCGTCCACGCTTTTTTACAATAATACTAGTTTTCAGATTATTTTAAAACGTGTTAAAAATCCAAAATTGTGCTTGTAGTGATCAGTCACAAGGACCTGTATTCAGATATATTTAAAAAAATTCTACCTTGGTTTCTGATAGGGCTAGCAAAAACCGAATAAACGCAAAAACGGTTAACCGAACCGGTTTTTAATACCGATTTTTTAAAACCGGTTTTTAAAACCGCTGGGGTTTCCATTTGAAAAAATAAAGTCATATTCACATAAGACCTTAAAATTGTAGTCAAGGTTACAAACTAATGATACCATTAAATTTGCCCCTTTATTTCAAACAAGTCTTACTTGAAACATGTTTTCCTAAAATCCACCGTTTTCCGGTTATTTGCCTGTCTAAGGTTAAATGAACCACCCTGTATAATCTGTCAACCAATATCCGATTTTACAAAATGAACGGTTTTTCTTTTTTAGATATAAACCGCACTCAACCAAAAACCGATTATTTGATATTCGAAGAGCCGGTTTTGGTTTTGATCCGATTATCCAAAAACCGGTATTTAAAAACCGATTATCCGAAAAACCGGTATTCGAAAACCGGTTTTTCAAAACAGGTTAACCGGTTTTCGAAAACCGGTTTATCGAATATCGGTTTTTGGTTTTAGCCAAAACCGCGGTTAACCGAAAACCGGTTAACTAAAAACCCGGTTTCGGTTGCCAGCCCTAGTTTCTGACAGTATTATAAACAGTAAAATATAAATGGCAGTAGTTAGAAAAGTTACATAGAAACATACAAGGGAAGCTAATAAAAGCGTGTAAAAAAAATAAACATATTTCTCTTTTAAAATTGTTGCACATTCTGTACGCTAATAATATTATCAATACGTTCCAGTTCAAAGTTAAAATAATATATTTCTTATCAATCACCGACTTATTTTGTGACACTTTATATTATTATGTAGACAAAACATAATGGCTTAATTACTCCGCAAAAAGTGTTATTAGTGTAGTTTAAAGATATTATAGCAAAGGTCTTTAATGGTTCATTACTAAAAATACATTTTGCCACGACCGTTAAAAAATGCTGTTTTTTTTAATCGTTAACATGAAGTTATATATAGTACTCCATTCCGTACACTACATAAAGTGTTAAAAAAGTAACTTTTTTGCTATTTGTACCTCTTACCTCACTTAACACACCCACGGTAAGTTAGTATTTAGGCTTTTAGCCTTCGTGGTTTGGTCAAAGATAAAAAAAAACAAAAAAACAGAATATGTGTACAAAATTATAACTTAATAAATCAAAAGGGCTTTCCAGAAAAAAATCTTGAAAAATGGGCTTTTTTGGTCTTCTAAATGGATACAAACAGTACCTAAACTCATAATTTAGAGTTATTGCACATCCTGTTGACAGTGCTAGTGGTTTTTTTCGTGTTTTATGGTGTACGCTTATGTTTTATACAAAAACAGAAAAACATATGAAAATGCATGTTTTAAGTATTTTAACCTTTAAAATTTTTACGATTGTGTGATCGACTGCTGTTCGGTTACACGAACAGTTCCGAAGTTAAAATAAGATCAAAATAAGGCACGACCTAAAACCGACATAAATAAAACTAGGCACTATCCTTATTGAGGGAGTTCCTATGCCACTATGTATCTGCGCATGCTCAGATGTCAAATTTAGGCCGGTATTAGTGCTTGGCCTTATTTCACTGTGCAATATTTCTTTACGTAGGGTGTTCAGTAAGTTTTGAGATACTTTGTAACTAAACGGTGCAGGAAAGTAACATTGATGTTTTTTGTTTGTACATGTCATGACATATCGTAGTCCTACATAGTTATTAGTAAACTATCAGTTTTGTGCCAGTTCGTGTCCAGCGATTTTAGCGCAATGGCGTCGTGGACGACTATCGAGTGCCGTGCAATTTTAAAATACAACTTTTCACGTGGGGTATCTCAAGAATAGAGTTTAAAAGAAATAAAGCCTATACTTGGTGATGACTGTCCATCTCGTGCGACCATATACAGATGGTACAAACAATTTCAGCGGGGCTCGTTTTCCCTTGAAGACGCCTCACGCTCAGGTCGACCGTGTGAAGTAGTTACCCCAGAAAACATATCTGCCGTCCAAAAAGCTATAGAAACAAATCGACGAATTACCTATCGACAGTTAGAAGAGACATTGAGCATTAGTTTAGCAACATTACACACGATCATACATGAGCACTTGGGTTTAAGAAAAAAATTGTACTCTTTGGGTTCCACACAAGTTAACTCCCGAGCAGCAGACACAAAGAGTGAATTGGTGTAAAAAAATGATGTCCAAATTTCAGGAGGGTAAATCTAAAGACATAGTGTCGATCGTCACGGGAGATGAAACTTATCTTTATTATTACGACGTCCCAACTAAACAACAGAATAAGATATTGGTTCTCGAAGGTGAAGAAACTCCGACCGAAGTTTGCAAATCAACATCTGTAAAAAATAATGGTAGTTGTTTTCTTTGGTTCAAGAGGAATAATTGAACGTGTTGTGCTCCGTTGAACAGAAGACCGTAAATGCTCTCTGGTACACAACAGTATGCCTTTCAAAACTTATAGAAAAGTTAAGAGTGATTCGCCCAAACTCGCAACTCGCTAGCTGGTACCTTTATCATGACAATGCCCCACCTCATCGAGCTGAACTTACCAGTCAATTTTTGACAGATGCAGGCTTGAGACTTTTGGAACATCCGCCTTATAGCCCCGACTTGGCGCCGTGTGACTTTGGGTTGTTTCCTTTTGTCAAGAGCCAACTGAAAGGACAAAACTTTAAAACTGAAGACGCGCTACTGGAGGCCTGGGATAAAATATGCGCTGAAATTTCAAATGAAAAGTGGAAAGCTATTTTCAGTGACTGGTTTGTTAGAATGGAAAAGTGTATTCAATGTGGTGGAAATTATTTTGAAAAAATCAAATAAGTGTACGTATATCTCAAAACTTTTCGAACACCCTACGTATTAGTGCCAACGTCTGTCTAACATAATATTATGTTCCAACGTACCTATTCCTGATTTTTGGAAGAAGCGTATCTCAAAACGACATGTGTTGTCTCGAAAACTACAACATATTTACACAATGTAGATTTGAATTTTGGGTCAATAATTTTTAGAACACCCTGATATGCGATTTATGTTACTACAAATAGACAAACAGACATCAGGCTGATTGCATAAATGTGGTATTAATTATATATATAAACTGATGCGTAGTAGTTATGACGATGCTATTTTTGAATTGGCCAAATAATATAATAAGTGCATAATAAGTCTGGTTTTAAATTGGTAATATTAAAATAACAACGTGCAAGGTTATAAGATTAAAATTATAGTACTATAAGCTTCTGGTTAAGGTTTTTTGATTTCAAACTGCAGACTCCAATTGTTTGGATAAAAGTGGTTTTTAAGACTATACCAAAACATATAATATTACTATATTTAATCCTTTATATCTAAGCAAAACTATGCGCTTGCGTCTACATTTTTACGTGATACTCCTAAAAAACAATACAGTACGAACCAAAACTCGGTATAAAGACAGGCCACCAAAGGAGAGAACTCAGAGAATGGGAACGGAGGCAAAAGATACTGGTATAATGCTCCAGACCAAAGACAGGCGAAAAGATTCATCTCCCAATAGCCTGAGTATACTAAAAAGCTATTAGAGCTTCAAAAGAACGAACTCATATGTACTATGCCAATGCACAGAATTATCACTCCAAAAGTTAAAATATCTTGAAGGAGCATTCGTGACTACAGAAAATATAAAAAGCTCCCTCTCCGAAACACTTCCAGTTTTGCGAAAAGTTTGGAAATCGAGGGGATTAACTAGTCCATAAAAACTCTTGCTAGGTCAAAGTGAGAGAAGGGCTAGCTGAAGCTGAACAAACAACCCTATTTATTACAATTTAGTACAATACAACATGACAACATCCAAAGGCCACACTAAATTCTGATAAGTTTGGTACATGAATGTGATACACACACCTGGTGTTTCTTATAGGTGGTTCCCTCCTCTAGATTTTTTACCTTTAAAGATAGAAAATGTATTATGGGATGCCGATATTTGACATTAACCGGGATTGCCTGATTTATTCAAACATTTTCTATTGCTTCTAGTTTAACCCAAGTTGATAACTACTGTTAAATTTTAAATGGCACCACCGGTATATTTTATCTTATTTCGATAGTTTAATTTTTTGATAACTTGATAGGGTTATCATAAAATGATATTACTATTTAGTGTAATGGTTAGTAGAGATCAATTCAATAGTAAAAAAGCCACTAGCGTCATACAAGTAAGGGCGGCAATCAACTATCGCTGTCTAAACGCGTCGTTTAAATAGTGTGCGAGCAACAAAAAGAATTATTAAAAGTGAGACAGAACTGATGACCGCCTGGCATTTTTATTATAGACGTTTAGTCTCTAAACTGATTCAATTACATGCTTTTGGAAAAGGCCATTTCCGAAATACAGCCTATGTAGTATAGAAGGAACAGTTTAAAAATGTAAATTCGGTGCTCTTTGATAAGAAAAAAATCACAAAAAAGTTTAAAGCAAATAAATCGGCATGCTTGTCTTCGCGGCCGCCTTTGCTATATTTCTTTTATGATATGCCGGTTGATGCAGGTGGTCATCGCACTATGGGATAGAAATTAATTTTTTGGTCAAAATTCTGAAACTTACCAATCTAACTTAAAATGAGGTGCTTTTTACTGGAAAAATATTATAAATTATTACAAATGCTTTTTGGAAACCTAAAACTTATTATATGGTATTATAAATTTACACCCCACTTAACATTTTTATTTTTATTGTACAAAATAAACTAAAATGTCTGCTTCTTTGGTTAACTCGGTAGTATTCTAATCAGTAATCCGATGATTATTATCTCATATGATATACAGGGTACGACAATAGGTATGATTTTTAAATGAAATACCCTGAATATTATATCACCAGTAAAAAATCTTTTAAAATGCTTTAGAAAAATACTACATTTGATGTGTCTATCTCAATTAGTTTCGGAAATATGACCATCCAAATCTGAAAAATAATTTTAAATTATTCTTAGAAGCGTAATAGAGATACATCTTCCCAACTTTTTTTATTTTTTAACGTATAAAATAAATAATAACACTGTTTTGTTGGGTAGATTCTGTAGAATCCATATCTTTCAGCAGAATGCTTTTATCTTTTAGGATATACAGTGTAGGACAAAACATATTAAATTTTAAAATGGAAAACCTTGTAAATTATAAAAAAATCTTGTATCTGTCCTTAGACTCAGAAGTAGTAAAAAGTAGGAAGGCAATTGTAAGTACAAAAACTGATAAAGAAAAAGGTAAAAAATCTTTGACAAAAGTAGCGAGACTTCGCGAGACTGCATCGGAAACACAACAATAGCTCTTATTATTTAAACTCTTTTACTTTTTTAGTAATCAAGGGTAATAATAAACTAAGGAGATTAAATGTTGTATATTTATGTTTACTTAAAATACATTTTCAAGTTTCTTATTACCCCAATAGAAGTCGTCATATCCTTTTATAATTTTGCGTACATGTAGTTTGGAGTATCTACTTTGAAATACACAGCATGAGCCATTAAAATTTCAAAGTTGCTTTTTGGCCAAAATAATGGATTTCTATCCCATAGTGTATTGGCGCGTGGCTGTAAAGGGTAGCGGCGCCTTTGTATAAAATATTCCGATTGCAGGCGGCCTTTTTTATGTTTTTTGTATTATTTTCAAAGGGTACCGAATTTGCGCTTTTAAAATGTTCTTACTATACGTACCAAATTATTCGGAATAAAATGTTCGTACCCAATATCTATCCATTTCAAAATGAGCAAATCCAAATGTTTATTTAAATGATACCAAAAGTTAGACTGACTTCGCTTATCATTTTTCAAATGATAAAATATGATAAAAGTGATGAATAGTCATATTTTGTTATCAGTCGGATATACATATAGAGGTCTCTAAAAGATAACAACTTTTATACCTACATATTATTTGGTAAAATAACTGATTGTGAGTAGTGTCCTATTACCTTACACTACTCTACTGAATCAGTGATTAATTTTTTAATAAAACACCGTGTACAATACACAACCATTAAAAGACCCTTCAACGAGGTCTAAAAATACATCATAGGATATATCTATATCCCTTATAGTTTCGGAAATATAGCCATGAAACTATGAAGAAGAATTTTTAATTTGCATTAAGTATATATCCCAACATTTGCTGTAAGCAATAAGTTTGTATAGACATAATAAAAATTAATCATTATTTGTATGGCTCATTTTAGAACTTTTTTAAAGCTCGCGAATGAGATTTTAGCGGTGATAAAATAAATATACAGAAAGTGTAAGTCAATTATTACTTATTCAAAACCTACAGAATTATTCCAAAAAGTGATATTTTTATGAGTGTAGTACAAATAAAAATATAAAAACACAGGGGTGGGGATGTGTTAATTAACAGTTTGACACCAGGTAAAACCTAATATATTCGAATTTTCTTAAACCCCTCTCATGAACACTTTTTTAAAACACCTCTAAGTATTGATAATAAAACCTCTGAAGAAACTTTAAGAAGAAAGAAATACTAAAATGTCTAAGGAGATATATAGATAAGTAAAACGCAATCCATTTGAGAGTTATACATCAATTTTAGGCGTTCAACCAATTATAACCGCGTAATAATTGGTGACAACTTTGACATATAATACATTGTTTAAACGTCAACATAACCGATTGGTAAATACCGTTTTAGAATTGGTTCTTCGCCTAAAATTGATGATAGTGCCAGCAGTAATAGACTTAAACAGGCGATTTTTTTATCTGGAAAAAAACGTGAAGTGCTGCTAAACGTCAATTTGCGAATTTTTCGCGACGACAATACTTTTCTCATAGCAAGAAAAGTAAAAAAGTCTGATTTTCTAAACAAGAATTTTTTTTAAATTTAAAAATATAATAAATTCAACAATATACCATTAATTTTAATTTAAAAAATTGTATAGAAATGGATCAAAAACCAGACTCTATACATGTGTCTACGTAAGTTTACGTCATATGGAAAACTTTTTATTATTATATGAGTTTACAAAAAAAGTTATTCTTTACAAAAAGTACTGCATGGGCCAAAACCTAAAAACCAACCATCAGATATTAAATTTTATCAGTAATCTACCAGGTTTGGCCAAAAATGTAAGAGTGTTACTTGTATTTTTGCTAATATCAAAAATTGATAGAAAGAAAAGATATTTAGAATTTAAAATTACTTTTAAATATGCAATTTTGTTTATTAACCCAAAAAAAAATTTTAACTTTTTTTCCTGTGATAATGGTAAAAATTTAGGTTTGTACATTAGTGCTATACATTTTATGATTATAAAATTTATAGAAAACTAAAGATTTTAAATTTAGTGTTATCAAAAGAAGAAGAATGTATAATGCACTAATGTACAAACTTAATTTTTTCGATTTTAACAGAAAAAATGTAACTAAATAAAAGTAACTTCTAATTCCAAACATATTTTTTTGACAATTTTCGATATTAGCAAAAATACTGGTACTTTACTATTAAGAGGATGCCGTAGCACGTTAAATGAGCTAAAACGCGATTCCCTGTCGTTTTTAAATATTTGTTTGAGAAAAAGTTGTGTATTGAAAAGTTTCTTAAAATGATCCAAAGATTATCGGAAAGTTGGTTATTTTTACGGTTTTGTAATTTTGGGAAATTTAATGTGTTAATTATTACCATTACCAAAAATCAATTAACTTTCCGATAATCTTTGGATCATTTTAAGAAACTTTTCTATGTACAACTTTTTCTCAAAACAAATATTTAAAAACGGCAGCGAATCGCCTTTTAGCTAATTTAACGTGCTACGGCATCCTCTTAAGTAAAAATTACATTTTTGGACAAACCTCATATGTGATGATTGTATTTTAGGATTTGAACGATGTAGAACTTTTTATAATATAACTTTTTTCGTAAAATTAATAATAAAAAGTTTTCCATATGACGCCAACATACGTAGACACACTGTATTTGTATTTTGTCATCTATTTTCCTCACTAACGCCAAAACTTCAGCACAAACTAATAAATAAACAGACTCACCATAACAAATCCGGTTATTAACGACAAACCAGAAACAACCATTATAAGTATCACAAAATAAAAATACTTAATAATTTTCCAAAAATAACAAACTAACACTGATGAGGGTCACTTTTTAGCACCGAAACGTGTCTGCGTTCACCCCGCGACGGTATTTTGAAAGTGAATGACTTTTGAACCGCACAATCAATAAATATGAACCAAGCCGGGAAATACGTCACAAGTTATACCGATAATTTAAGCACTTAAATTAAATAGCATAAAACAATAGTTCTATGTTTGGTACCAAATACTGAAAACTATCTTTCGAGAATTAAAACTACTGTTTAAAATAAATTACAATGTAAAATACTCGTAAAATACGTAATAATAATTAAGAGATATCTAATGCCGGTACTAAAGGTTGTGTTTCTTATTAGTACCAACGGTAGTACCGCAAGGTTCGATGTAAAAATTCAGTCTGATACAAGCTGCTCTTGGTTCTTTACGAAGAAATCGCTTTTTCCCCGCCTGTCGAGTCATTCTGTTTTGTTTTTAAACTTCGTATATTCATCATATCTTTATCTATGTTTTTATTTTGATAACTTGAAAAATGCTGAGTAATAGTAATAGTTGCAATTTTAATTCATCTAAAGGCACTAAAACACCCTTGCATTAAATGGCAAAAATTTACTGCTTGTAAGAACCCAAAATACAGGGCGCCTCTAAAAGATGCGGAAAAATAAGGTACCACAATTTCCAAAGGTCAAAATATGATGATCTAACATAACTTACTTTAGTTCAAATGGGAATGATTTGAAAGATACAGGGTATCAAAAGTTCAATTTAGATTTAGTTTTTTATAAATAATTTTCCCATCAATTGGTGTATTATTTATAAAATTTGGCTAAAGAGGATTTTGAGGAGTGATAATTTAAAATATGTTCTAGTTTTTATGGTAAAATGAAGAGAACGCCCCCTGTTTATTTTTTTTTACCTTTGGACAATCCACGAAGGCTGAAATCCTAAATACTAACGTACCGTGGATGTCTTAAGCAGGGTAAGAGGAAGTTTGTTAACACGGGACTTAAAAACTTGAAGATTTGGAGGGAAGGAAAGACCTCCGCTGGCAGTAGGTTCCACAGTCTAGAAACTCTAGGGATAAAAGAACGAACGAAATGGGAAGTTCGGGGCCTGTCCAATTGAACTGTATAGGGATGCATACGCGCGGCACCACGAGTTTCTCTGTTGGGAGCTGCAAGAGGAGGGACTATACTGGATAATTCGTCGGAGCAGAAGCCGTAAAAGTATCTATAGAAGAGCGATAGATCTCCCACAGCTCGACGATGGGCAAGAGAAGGAAGTCTTTGAGTAAGTAAAGGATCATTAATAAGACGAACAGCCCTTCTTTGAATGGCATCAAGAATGCTGAGGGTTGTAGGGGATGCCATTCCCCAGACATGAGAACAATATTCCAGAGAGGGTCGAATTTGGGACACATACAAAGTGTATAAATTGGAAGGAGAAAAATACTTTTTGGCTCGGAAAAGAAATCCAAGCTTTTTGAAGCCGCAGTGGCTATAGATACAATGTGTTTATGCCAGTTAAGGTTATTCTCAAATGTGACGCCCACAAGGTTAAATGTCTTCCCGCTCTGCAAAACCTGGCCAATTATAAGCAAAGGATGAGTGTTTGATGATTTTTTCGCGACAAGGAACACGATTGTGTTTTGGATGCATTAAATTGAACGAGATTTTTGGCGCCCCAATCCAATATCAAATTGAGATCCTGTGAAAGAGATATCTGCTTGTACCCTCTGGTACTTTTCACACGTTTAAACCAATAACACTTTTTTAAACCACTCTGTATTTGACTTTCAGGCAAAAATTATTATTTCTTAACGATTTTTCTCTAAAAAAAACTTTGTAAAAGTTGATTTGGGCAGTTGTTTTCAAGATACCTGAATTTAAAAAATTCCGTGCTGTATCGGTCTAGTCTAAATTATACAGGGTGTTTTATATTAGGATGATAAGCGTTTAGGGCGTAAAATAAGTAGCTTTAGAAACGAGAAGTTCAAATAAACGAATGCCCTAAATGTCATAACTTTTAAGATGCAGGTAAAAAAAGCATATACTTTTTTAAACTTTGCACCTGTATCTTAAAGGTACCATTTAGGACATAGATTAATTTAAACTATTCTTTTTAAATTTATTTAGGGATTTATACTCTGAATAATCAGCATTTTATTCCGAAATTTCCTGTATAGTTAAGACCTGGCAATAAAGGAAATGAATTTTTTAATTCAGCTATTTCAAAACGAAAGCTAAATCAACATTTACAAGATAAACAAAAAATCCTAAAACACGTCAATTTTTAGTTTTGAGGAGACACATTTTTCTGTCAAAATATTACTTGTTCAGGGTTATACCCTTTTCCCACTAACACAAAAATCCAAAAGTTTAAATGTGGAAAGGCGGGTCAAGTGATATCTTATTTTAAAGGGTTTTAAGTTCGCTTTTTAATTGTCTTTTTTTAATCGGTTTAGTAGTTTCCGAGAAGATTGACCAGAAAAATATCGGGGTCCAAACCGGTGACTCGTCCCTATAACTTATTTTGGGGACGTCCATTATTTATGCGAGGTGTTTTTCTGTTTTTGACCCCACATCCCCACCTGGTGAGATTTACTTCAAACCCCCATCCCATCCCAATCTCCCGTGAGATTTCTGTATGTAAAAACGGACCAATTTTTAAACCGAAATATTTATTTTGTCGTTGAAATAATTTTGAGGAGCCAAAAAAGACATTGACCCAAATAGTGCCACATTTTTTAGCTTTTAGCGGAATAAACATGACGTAATATTTGCTGAGACCTGCCATCCTCCACGGTAGAGGTTTGGTGAGATTCAAATCCACCCCCTCCCCCTAAACGCCTCACGTAATTTATGGACGACCCCTTATTGTATAAAATATCAAAATAAAATCTGGTACGTAGTTATACCACATATGTAACAGGGTGTCCCATTTTGGTTTGTCCTTATGGGAAACTTGGAAACCATAAGAGATATTAAAAATCCGATACCCCATCCTCAAGCTCTTTTTGGAAGAAAACATTTATGGTAAAAACAGATCATCGCTATCGCGAAGCGTTTCAAAGATACAGGGTGATTCTCGATTTTTCACTTTTGAAAGAGGTCCTGTAGCTTTGTTGTTATTACAGATACAGAAAACTAATTGCACATTATACAGACACTTTTTCCGTAGAATCAGTGGAGTAGCCAAAAAATTTTTTGAGCTGTCATTTTTGACATATGACCCAAACATGTTTTTTTATTAGGGACACCCTATAAATAATTAGGTAATTAAATTGCTTGTTTTTCTGATTAAAATAATATATCATAGTAGGTGGTTTAGTAATTTTTATGTCAAATATTGGAAAAAATTATGATTTTAAAGTAGCATTGCAGCTTCTATCTGTTTTAAATTGTTTTATATTTTTGTTTTAAAAAGGAAGTCTGTCATCCCTTAGCACGTAATTGCTAGGTATTAGAAAACAGCGGCGTATTTCTCATGATGATATTTAATTTTCTATATAAGAGATAATTGTAAGCGACTTAGGTTATTTTACATGACTGCGCTAAAGATAAAACTGATCACGATCATAAACAAATGAAAAGGCCAAATTATGGGTTGTAATATTTGCAATTTTTTCTAATCGCTTCCAGTTGTGTTGACTAAAATAATCTAATCACAACCGACAAGCGGTACAATAGTTGTGACAAGTTTTTACTACCAGAAGTTGGGTCGTATTCGAATACTCAGCATTTCCTGAATAGTACTCAGGAATATATTTTGCCGGCATTCTATTGTATACATTGTAGTGTGTTTGGCGGTAGCCCGGCAGAACACTTTTCGTTGAGATTAGTACTCTAAAGTTCTGCACTCGAATTACTTTTGATGTACTCAACAGATCACTTTTATTGAGTATTCGAATACCGGCGTTCCGATTCGTATTCGAATACCGATTTTCAGTATTCGACCCAACTCTGTTTATTACTATACAGTGGTTTTGATTCGAAGTAAAACAAGTCAGCCCGTAAAATTCGTTAGGGGGTGCCCATACATTACGTGAGGGCGATTTTTTTTTTAAGTTTTTATCCCCTCCCTCCCTACCTGGTGTGATTTGCTTCAATCCTGTCATCCCAAACTCACGTGAGATATTTTGCGATTTCTTAAACCGAAATTACCTTTGTGTTCGTCAAAACAATTTTAAAGAGCAACAAAAAAAAAAGTCCTCGACAAAAAATGACAAACTTTCCTGGAGAGGGACCTGCCCATTTTACTGGGCCCCACTTCCCCTCAGTGAGATTAAGTGAGACTCAACTCGACCCCCTACCCCACTAAATGCCGAACGTAATTTATTGACGCCCTTTTTCTTGCATCCTTCTAAAAAATCAACACAAACATCAAAAATATCATCATCACATAGCGCGGACGTGGGTGGACGGAACTCACGTCGTTTTAGAACGGCGACTGATTCTGCGGTGATTTAGAGCTTTTCGGTTTTTTGCATCAAAGGAGCGCGCAAATAGGTTGGTCTGTTTGGACCAATGTTTGGCGAATAGTTGCAAGTCTGGACACAGCTTAATAAATACCAAGAAGCAAACATAAACTATCATTGTATCTGTTTCACAATAACTAAAAAATATCAAAAGAGAAAAAAACAAGATAAGATCCATCTTGTACACTGCTTATCTCTTTATACTTTATACGCAATTTAAAAATCAATTTTTTCACAAACTACAAACAATAATTTATTTTTTGTCTGATCTGGCTAAGGTAAACAAACTTTTTATTTTGTTTAATTTTTATAAACTTTGTGGGGTGATTAAAAAATCAATCAAGCTTTAGCATGAGACATTTTAAATAGCATACATTGAAAAAGAAATCCTAGTTAATTGCACAACCTAATGAAGAGTTATGAAAATGATTTATAAAAACTAAAACCAAAATAAATTTTTGGCCCTTTGTACCTCCGTAATAATTCACTTTTGAACTGAAGTAAGTAGTAGGATTAAATCGTATTATTTTAGCCTCAGAAATTTGTGTTGTGTAAGCTATTTTACCGCACTTTTAAGAGACACCCTATATAATACTAAATTATGAATTGGAAACCTAACTGAAACGCTAAGCAAATAAATATTGGGCCATATGAATAAAAAGAAGCAAATGCTTAATACTTATAAAATTTGAAGTAAATGCTTTTGTTTATAAGTATAAGCAAAAGCTTTTGCTATATTGTTCCATAGGTATCTTGAGCATTTGCTTATACTTATAAGCAAAAGCATTTACTTCAAATTTTATAAGTATAAGCATTTGCTTGCTATTATTTATATGGCCCAATAATTCGAAGAAGAATAAAAACGTTTGGTTTTACAGACCAGTGTAATACGTTACCTTATTAAATAAAAAGGAGCAGTTTTGGTTGTTTGAATTATGCCTACATAATGGGCCATATGAATAAAAAGAAGCAAATGCTTAATACTTATAAAATTTGAAGTAAATGCTTTTGTTTATAAGTATAAGCAAATGCTTTTGCTATATTTTTCTATAGGTATCTTGAGCATTTGCTTATAATTATAAGCAAAAGCATTTACTTCAAATTTTATAGGTATAAGCATTTGCTTGTTTTTATTTATATGGCCCAATAATTCGAAGAAGAATAAAAACGTTTGGTTTTGCAGACCAGTGTAATACGTTACGTTATTAAATTAAAAGGAGCAGTTTTGGTTGTTTGAATTATGCCTACATAATGGGCCATATAAATAAAAAGAAGCAAATGTTTAATACTTATAAAATTTGAAGTAAATGCTTTTGTTTATAAGTATAAGCAAATGCTTTTGCAATATTTTTCTATAGGTATCATGAGGATTTGCTTATACTTACAAGGAAAAGCATTTACTTCAAATTTTATAAGTATAGGCATTTGCTTGCTTTTATTTATATGGCCCAATAATTCGAAGAAGAATAAAAACGTTTGGTTTTGCAGACCAGTGTAATGCGTTACGTTATTAAATAAAAAAGCAGTTTTGTTTCTTTGAATTATGCCTACATAATGGGCCATATAAATAAAAAGAAGCAAATATTTAATACATCTGTTTTTTTACACAGTATCTCCCAGGATAGGGGTTACAAGAGGACAAATGGACCAAATATTTTTGAATTTTTAAACGTCCTTTTGGGAAAACTGCTCGCATGGTCCGAAACTAATAAATACAAAATTTTGCTCCGATTGGTAATATACAGAGCAAGTTATAACTAAAAATATGAAAAATCACCTTTATTTGTAAAAATAGGACTAAATTGTAGGTAAATGTTTTAAAGAATTAAATTTTATGTTAAAATATAAAGTTAAAAAATTAAAGTAAAAAAAAATATTTTTGTTATTTATCATGCATTAATAGTTTTTAAAATATTTGGCTTAAGGCATCAAATTTAAAACAGAATATTAAAAAATTAATAAATTTTCAAAAATTTTGTAATAACACTAGTGCTAAATTTATTTTCGGATTTTTTTAAGGCCACGAATATTTTAAAAATTACGACCAGTGTTATCAATCACTTGTCTATCTAACATTTTTAAATCCCGGTTTCAACAAAAATAGCAATTTAAAATCCGTTATCTATCATACATATGTATACATTTTTGGGATATTATTTCTAATAAGTTCACTGACAATAAAAAAACCAGACAAAGACCTGATATTAACCTTATAAAAATTGCGAATATTTAATTATAGACAACTCTATTAAATCAATTATTGTTTACGTGCTTAAACTAACGTAGAATAAGTACTTAGCTGATTAAATTGTAAAATTCACTTTTAGGAAAATATTTTTGGAAAATTAATAGTTCTGTTATATAATAACACGGAAAAATTTAATAAAAAAAATCAGTAATTATTACTAAGAGGAAGTAATCGGTAACCATTAAATGCAATAATGGATTACACAGCCCCACAAAAAAGTTTGTACACAAAAGTCAGACATACTATGTCTCCCTTGTATTTTTTTTTTGGCGCTGAATCCGATGCCGAGCTCAGAAATGGCTTTATACGTCTGGAAGAAATTGGTCTCTATAGACCCTGAAATACGGTTTCTGAGATAAGGCGGGGTCGAGGGTCCATTTTGAAGCCAAAGCTGAATTTGTGCTCGACAGGTCCACAGCTAACTGGAATTTCCTGTTTGGGACAGGAAAAATTACCCCTTAGGGGCCGGAAAATTGTGTTTCAGACGTAGCAATTACAAAAGTGATATTTGTACATTTAAATTCTGGACCTTATACTATGTGCAAAAAGTTTTTGGCCTGTTAAAATTCCCAGTTGGGGGCTGCATATTTTTAATGTCCCCCTTTTTTATGGATCAATTTCAAAAAAGTTAGAAAATCTTTGGGATGACGAAATTAATGCATAAATACTATCATTTTAGAAATGCAAAATAGATCAAAATTTCAAGATCGCGGTTTCATCTTGGAACAGAAAGTTAAATAGAAATAGAGGTCTTGTAGCACATCATTTTAAAGCTCCTGATGCGTACTTTATAACCCTAGAATATAAAGTCAATACCTTCACCCTAACACAAAATGGCGGTCCTTTAAAGTTACCTGACTACCTAATTTGGATGGCCATATTTCCAAAACTAGTAAGAAGTAAGATGTACCTAATGTGGTATTTTCTTAAAAAAGCTTTCTAAGATCTTTTTAATAGACATTAGCAAGACCGGTGCATAGCTTTCGTCGTCAGGGACGTGAGGGTGGAGAATTCATGATTTCGGCTGGCAGTTCTGTTCAAAGTTGGTAGCATTATCAGCTGATGACGAGAGTCGTGCCTTGTCGCAGCTTTGTTTGGTAAAACTGTGGAATTTCCATTTTCATTTTGGTTGTGTATATTTTGCAAGGATTTCCAGTTGTTAATGTTTTTGGTTAGTTTAGAGACTTCACTATATTATTGGTTCGGACTCGTTTTTATTTTAGAGATTTTGATAGTGTTTAGTCGAATAGTTTTCAGTCATTCGTGTTTCTTATATATACATATGATACAGATGAGTGTCCGCTAATTAATGGTACACAGAAAACCACAGATTTCTATGCGAAAATACCCATTTAGATTTAAACAAACATACCTATATCCAAAAGTTAATGATAAGGAAGATACGGGTGTTAAAGAGATATAAATATTTTATTCATGCATTTCGATAATTTTGATATGTTTTAAACATTTTAATAAAACTCGGTATCCAGGAGTTTTTAGATATCAGCCTATTTATATCTGTAGAAGCTGTAATTATAGCTAATACGATGTTATTGAAGGTACATACATACTTCGGGTGCACTGAACAACTAAAACGTGAATATCTTAAAAACGGTTGTCAAGACCGATTCTTACTAAGTATACCTTTTGTGCAGAAAGCATAGAGAATCTTACTAGTTTACATACATACAGAGTAGTAACAAAAATTGGTAGTTTTAGAGAATTTTAAATAGTGTACCCATTGTCCCTTCAGTCCACACACCAAAATTAATATTCGATCCTGAAAAGCTAATGTTTAAACCCCTGAGATACCGTCTTTATTAAGATATTTAAAAAGGGGGGAACAATTATCGAAATAAATTTACTTTTCTTTTTACTATTGACACCCCTCGTATCTTCCTTATTATAAACTTTTGGATAGTTAGGTATGTTTGGTTAAATCTTAATATTTTGGCATAAGGAATCTGTGTTTTTTCTGTGTACCATTCATTAGCGGACACCCTGTATACAAAGTTTTTAAAATGGTTTTTGACTTACGGAACCAGGGAAAATGTTTTGCTCTGCCAGGTACCTCATCGTCCTGTCGTCGCTTTGAGGGTGATGATGTTCAGGCCTTATGCTTGCCAGTTGATGATTGTCGTATTTAGCATGCTATGACTCATCGCTATACAAATTTCTAGCCTTACAGTCCCAATCTTACTTAAAGGGTTCACAAGCTCTCCTACTATTAATGCGTATGGACCCATCCTTGAAATTTTGAAATTATAATTTTTTACGTTAATAGTTATTATTTTTGTTTTGTATGTTAAGTTTTAATTCGTTTTAATTTACTTGAATTTTTATGTTGTTGTTTTTTGGCCTGAGGAACAGGTTGCCTACGTATTTTGAGTGATCTTATTAAATGCAAAATTTTTATTGCCGTTATAATCGTAAGAATATACGTAGGATCTAAAAAATTGTGTTGTTTAATCGGTAGAATTAAAAATAAGGTTTTTTCATCACCTCTTAAACACATGCCAAGTGATTTTTAATATATTTTAAAGAGACCAGAAAATGACGTCATTGACATATTAATGAGCTTCACGTATGACACATATGTACGTAGTAAAAGTTAAAATTATTATTATGAAAAAGATTATTTGAAAGATATTTTAAATCAAAATATTTATCCGCTTGATTTACCAATAATTGTTTTCTTGAACTTGAAAATCCAAATATAAGATCAAATCAAATTAATCAAAATAGACCTACTACAAATTTATTTTTACTATACATCTCCGGGACCATCAAATAAATTCAACGAATAGAAATAAATTTACTATCCGCACAATCTCTAAAACACAAAACACTATTGGATCTTAATTAACAAAACCAAAACCATACAACTTAAATGAAAATACAAAAAATGTTATTTATAAAATACCTGTGACTGCAATAAGTTTTATATAGGTGAAACTTGTAGACCATTAGCTAAACGCATAAAAGAACACAGATCATACATTAAAAACACAGAATTTCATAAATCAAAAATCTGCCAACACGCATTTGATAACAATCATAGAATAAACTGGGATGCTTCGAGTATTTTAGCAAAGAAAACTTGTTCTTAAAAACGCAAAATCAAAAAAAGTCGATGTCGCAGAAAAAATACTTAAAAATGTTTTATGGATGTAGCATTGAAAGTTGAAAGTAGTCTATAGCATTCTCTACAAAACAGCATACATTAGATTGAATTAGCAAATTTATAATTTAACAAAAATTTAGTTTTTTGTCGCGATGACCATTGCTGCTCTTGCCCCATAAAGTCGGGGCAAGAGCGTAAAAGCCAATAGTATAGCTGTTTTCACTCAGGAATCAAAATGGGTCAAGAGCAATGATCTTTGTATTATGGATAATTAGTAAGACACAATTTTTTTCTTATACCGGTTAAAAGTTGTTGTAATGAACTTAAATAGAGGCTAATACTTTTTCAAAATTATAATAAAACACATTCTGGGTGCCTAAAACTCTTGTTTTTATTTAAACGTACAAACATAAAAAAATGGGACAACGCTAACACAAATCTAAAGTATCCTGTTTAAAGTATATATTTTACTTATACCTCGAATACCGCGACTTCATTAGAAAATACATATTTCTGAAAATTGCTGTGTGGAACAAGCTTAGGTTGTTCCAATTTTAGTAAAATATCTGACAATGCAACAGAACATTTGTCGTTCTCATCCAAACGATATTCATATTTATTTTGCAATTTTCGTAGACAGGTTACTTCTACTTCATCGTCTAAAACATTTGTTACAAGGCAAGCATATTGATAGGTTTTTTCTTGCCAAAAAAGTTTGCTAAAATGAAGTCACCGTTCATTAGTTTTAAGATTTCATTTTTATTGCAGCCTTGCGTTTCTTTATTTTCTTGATTATGCAGATCTTCATCAGATTCTGAGAATTCATCGAACTCTGTTATCCTATTCTCACTAGGGTCACTTTTGAATGATTCCGTCTCATCACTTTCATCCGAGCTGTATGATTCAATTTCACGTTTCTTTAAAGTTCGCTTCTTTTTCAATACATTTTCTTTTTTTGTTTCTTGAACTGCTTCAACATATTTTTGTGTTATGACTTCTGCTCCCGCACAAATTCTTTTTCTTGTTTGTTTTACAGGGATATGGTCGCGTTTAACAGATTTAAGTAAAAGGTCTTCAAAACTAATAGAGGTCTCTTGCAAAGCATTGTTTCCTTTTTCACACATGGCAAGCGACGTAGATGGCACAGATTGATTATCCAAGATTTGATTCGTTGATGGGCCGGCTTTATCGGGAATTGCGTCGATATACATAGAACTACCTTGACTGACTTGTAACTGTTTCCACTTTATAAGTGCCACTGGATCAAATAAATCTGTCGCTACAACATTTCGATTGAGCGGATAAATCCCAGCTTTAACAAAACCACTTCGAAGTATTTCAGAATTTGTCTCTCTCCATATATCACCAATTAGTTTCGAAAAAATTCTCTTCGGTATCTTAATTCCTACGTTCTTACGTTGCCATTCTACTAGTTTAGCATCCCATCGAGTTTTTAGAGATTTAAAGACACTTAAGTCAAGTGGTTGTAAAATGTGACTAGTGTGTGGAGGAAGTTTTAAAATTGTTATTTGGTTTTCGATAGCAATTCTAACAACTTCTACACTTAAGTGGGTGGCATGACCATCATAAACCACTAAGACTGGTCTTTCTGGAGGCAAACATTTAACGAAGCTTTTTTCAAAATAGTTTTTAAACACAGTGCTTTCCATCCATCCGTTGGCGGTTGCTGCATATGTCATTTCGGGAAACTCGCTTCCAGAGGGTGCAAGCCACTGATCCCAGACGTGCTTGCCCTTGAAAATTATTAACGGAGGCGCCTTTTCTCCGCTTGCGTTGCAACACATTAAGACAGTGGTGTTTTGTTTTCCTGGCCCACTTGTTGTCCGCGTAGCTGGCAGTCCCTCGCTGCCCAACGATTTTTGTTTTTGATGGGTCTGAGCAAAAACTGCTTTCATCAAGGTTCCATATCTGCGATGGCTTATCCTCTAATCCAAGTTCTTTGATTGTGTTTTCTAATAAATTGAAGTACTCGTAGATTAAAAATGGATCAACATTCTTTTTTCGGGCAAATTCCACGCTTTGAGGTGTTTTAATGGAAAGCTTGTGACGACGCTTAAAATTTAAAAACCAATCTTCGCCTGGCTTGTTATTTCTAAACTGCGTTTTAATTTTATTAGTCTTAACGTAATCTGCGACTATCTCAAGCAATTCTTTTCTGGTTAGCCCGAATCCCCACTTCTCCATACAGCGGATACAATCTGCCAGACACGTCTCCTCTTCAAAGCTGAGATCTGTCCTTCTGCCGTAAGTTGAACTTTTCTGACCTCTGCGCCCCTTTACGTGGTCCGAAAGTGTGTTTTTGGAATTTGATATATCAAACTTGCTCTATAAATACTCATTTGTCCACTTTTTACTATATTTACAGCAGTCCTTAAATCTTCTTTTGAATAACCGGATCCTCTCTGCGACTTGCGTACATAATTTCGAACCATAATTTATTCTGAAAAGGAAAAAATATTTTTAAAAATCATTGGGGTAAGTGCGTTTTATATACTGCACTTGCCTCCTTAAAATAGGCCGATCTAGCCCCTGTACAAAAAGTCACGGGGCAAGTGCAGCCTATCAACAAACACTTATTTTATTTAAAATATAGGCAAAAATATCATTTTCACTAGAAAAATACCTAACAATATGTGTACTTACCAAAAATCAAAACGATAACACAAAGGATTGCTTAGATTTTCACGGATGACTTAAACAAAACCAACTTGTTGCTGGACGAGAGTAGCTAGTAAAATATCGCGTGCTTGTCATAAGCAAAATGCCCACCGGAGATCACCTCTTTTCTTTTACATAGTTTAGATAAACAGTTTAGATGTATAATTCATGGATGGCAGCACAATTGACATTTATCCGGGAAATTTAAACGCAAAAGCTGCACTTGCCCCAGCATCAATTTAAGTTAATCTTAATAACACTTGAGGCGTTTTTTCGTGTTAATACGGTTTAAAACATTTTAAAAACATTTGAATACATATCTTTATCTAACTCTCATAATTATATTGTCATTTCAAATGCGGTTTGAACCACTCGGATGAATACGGTAAACACGAAAAAATGTCTTTGGTTGCCTTTGCGTGATACGGAAGTATCTTCAGGAAAACTAAAAATCAACTAACTCATTACCTTTTTTGTATTTATAAATAATAGATACACCACTTACTTATGTCACTCATGACACAAATGTCAAACTATTTTCAGCTTGCGATATTAGAAAGCCTAAAATTTAAATCATTTTTTGAACTTAATTTTAACTTGACAACGGCGGCAGACTTGCCACCAAAACGTCGTTTTTAATTAGATTTTTTTGGGTTTTTGGAGGGATTTTTCTTTATTTTGTTTCAGGCGACCGACCAGTTCATAGGGATCAATAGGACTAAACAGGGTCAGCTCGTATACCCCTGGACCAGGACCGAAGCGGTCCCATTCTTTCCAGGCGTGTACCCAACAAAAAGACCAACCAATAAATGAATCCGCCCAACCAATATAGAGCATATCTTTAATTTAAAATTATTGCCATTTTTATATTATTTAATGTCTCAGGATTATTTAAAAAGTTGGTTGCATATAAAAATTGCGTAAAAAATAAATATTAACGAGTGATCATTGCAGTTCTGCGAGTTTTTTTAAGAAAATCGCCTCATGAAAAGTCACCCATTATTAAATCTGGAGAGGGCAGTGTCCATAGTGCCAAAGGGAACGATAAAATGAGTTAGGACACCATCATGCATAGTTCCTTTCGACGTATACGTATAACTGATTCAGTGTCCAGAATAATGGGTGGTTTGGAAGAAATTTAGAGAGAATTTCGCTAAAAACAAAGCAATTTTAGAGATAAAACAGTTTGGTTAATTCAACCCATTTTAACATTAGGAGTAAAATTTTGTAATTCCTGTATTATGTATTACAAATTTTTGTGTTAGATATGTAATTAATGCAAATCACATTGTTTTAATAAGAAGTAAACAACAAAACAACACATTGTTTTGAAAAAGGCCTACCCAAAACATCAAGAAATTATTTGAATGCATATTTACTTTACTAAATTTATTTTCTTTGGTTATGTTTATTTTTCTGGAGCGCCGCAAAATTAGTGCAATTTAAATAACATTTAACATGTTATCATACTAATTTTAATTACTGTTGTTTTCTTCAACTGATTCAACATAAACAAAATAATAAAAAAACATGACACAACTATTTTAAAATAAAAATCTCAGGTGGTCCAAGAATATAAAGGGATTTTTTAAAATAAAACATTGTTTTTAGGAAAAAATACATTTTTGCGATATTTGACATAAAAATGCCATATTTTTATGATGAGTAACAATTACTATATCTAGTATTGTAATACAAAGAAAAAAACAAGCCATGACATTTTTAACGACCGTTATAATTTTCGACGACTATATTTTTTTATATATATGTATACCAATTATTTCGTCAATTGTAAGTTTTGCGATATCTGTCAAATTAAAAAGTTATGATGTAAATAAATTTTAAGTTTTAGGTAAAGTCCCTCTGGCGGTATTTAAAAAAGTACTTCTGTCTTAAAATTTTAGAATCTGCAAAGCTCGATTTGTGTGCCAAATATCAAGTGGATTTGTTAAAAAATAAATGCAATATGGCAAAAAAACCAAAAATAAAAATTGAACTTTGACGGCTTGTAACTCGAAAACAAATGACATTTTGAAAAAAATATATGAAGCTCTTCCATTATTTTGTCAAGTAGAATCACCCCCTGAAGTTTCGTGATCGATTTTTGAATCACCCTGTATACCTGTGACAACGAAATTACTATCAAGCAATTTATTTTCTTCAGTGCAAAAATATAGCTTTTAAATTTAGGGACGTCATATTGTATCACTATATGCCAATTTTAGATATATTCGCATTTATGTATTACTTCCTGTTTAACCAGAAGTGATACTTTGATACTTTAAATGGAACACCCGGTATATTTATTAGGATTTGAATTCTACAAGTCATCCCTGATATAAAACCCTAAATATATCCATAACCTAACTTTTTTGGTTTTGGAAAAAATGCGTTTGAAAATATGAACATAACAAAAAATGAAAATGCTTAAAATAGTTCTTTTTAAAGGCTTTTACCTTTAGATACCATTAGAATACTACTTCCCGTTTAACCGGAAGTGCTGTAAAATTTGTACTTCTAAGTATGATATCCCTGCTAATTTTAATGGAACACCTATATATTTTTAAGGATTTAAATTCTTTAAGCTATTCCTGATAAAAATGTATGATATTCCATAACCTTTTTTTTAGTTTTAGAGAAAACGGAGTTTGAAAAGGTCGAACGCCTCACAATAAAC
>JACEGR010004256.1:0-90036 GCA_014170235.1 Listronotus bonariensis
TGCTTCCCACTCTCCAAATTTTTCTGTCGGGTATCGCCCAACTTAAATAAAAGGTTGACGTCGCCACTGGTAACAAGACACGGAGTTATATGAAGTGGCTTGTTTTAACTGGAATTCACTGTATCTCCTAGTTACTAATTTCTTCTTTTTAGGATAAGAATACATCATCGAAAGCTTATTATCAAGAACATATAAAAAAGCCAAATATACCGAAACCAAAAGCATATTTGAATTTTTAGAAAAGATGGAGGACAGTGTCGATCCATTCACGCCATACAATGCCAACTGTCTAGTCGATTTACTATTTTTAGGTGTATCCCCAGATTACGCAAAACGAGGCATTGGATTAAAATTATGTGAAGTTTCCATAGAATTGGCGACACAGCTTTATAAGGTATGTTAGGGCGGATTGATTTGGAAATAAGAGCTTTTGTTAGGCTCGGGCGTTTCTTTTAAAACTAAGATGGATCTACATTTTTTAAATTTAAATAAAAAATAAATGGTACGCAATATCTGGAGAGCTATTGTGGATCGATACCTATTTTTTTATACATTTGAATTAAATAGTTCTTACTTTTGTTAAAAAAAAACATTGCCATAGTTTAGAATAAAACTTACACTTCTGCGTTTGTCTCAATGCGGGGTTCTTCTGCGAATTAAAAGTGAGTTTATTAGCATGAGGTTTAAAGACCTGTTGGTGTGATGTAAAAGAAGCGACAAGTCCCACCGCTCGACGATAAGCAAGAGAAGCAAGCTCCCTTTTTGAATGGAATTTTGAATTAGTCGTGGGAGACGCTATTCTTCAGACACGGAAACAATCTGATGTGGCTAGACATACATATAATTTATACACAAGATTTAACAATTCCTTGTTTTACAGAATTTGACCACTTGTAGGTAAAGTATAAGTACTGGTAGATTTTTGTGACAACGAACATTATTCCTAGGAGGTAGGCGAAACTCGTTACTGGAACCATGAATAAAACGAAAAGAGTTCTTCTTTTAATCGCCGGAAAAAGGGACATTTCCTTTTCATATTATATTATTACGACAGTAGGAAATTAATTAATTAATTAAGGTGTTAAGAAAGCAAAGGATACGCTTTATCTACTCTACTAACATTCTATTTGATTTTTGCAAATGGAACAGCATGGTTCAGCTTTTTCTTTATATAAAAAAATATACTCCAAACGTTATGTCATCAGCATATCATCGTTAAAGTAACAATACCACCTAAGCGACATTTTGACGAAAAGAGAGATTGGGCAAAAAAAACAAATAACAAGACGTCGTCGGTCCACTGTCTAATTTGATAAGTAGACTTCTGGTCATTTATCAGACCCCCACTTAGGAAAAATAATACCGGCTACTTGAAAACTGGTAAAATTTTAATTTTGACCTATTAAGTCTATATTAAAAAATGTTCTTCCCGAACTAGATTTTAGGCGGTATTGTTACTTCAACGTCGATATCCTTAGTTGAATATATATAATAAAGATAACGACTGTTTTTTTTTATAATTTTACCATATTTTACTAATTTTCTCAACAAACCTGAATTTTTTATTACGTAGAAAATGCTGGTTCTCTGGATTTAAAATGAGATTTTATGAAAAACAAAAATGATGAAGAAATCAAACGATCAAAGCAAAAGTAAAATGGGTCACCTGTGTGTAAAAATGCTTACATTAAATGCAAAAAATCGTCCTACCCTGTATAATTCCGGCTTACTGAACAGCCGTTTACCTATGAAAAGAAGCATTCGTTTAAGGTTATTTAGTTGCCCAAATATCATTGGAACTGCACAAAATTATAATTGAAATAAGTTTTTTTATACACCAACTTTCAAAGTCAATATCTCTCTAATGAAGCGCGTAAGAAGTTGTTTTCTTATATGAAGTACTAACATTATTTTGGTTCACTCTATCACCCCTATCATTTTTGAACTTTCTTCCTTCCTTCCCGGACACCCTGTATATTTATTAATTTACCGAATTTTATTAATAATATTAGACCTAGCATAATTTTTGTTTTAGATTAAGACCATTATTCATTTTAGGGAAATAATATTAAAACATCCATTGATAACACAGAGCTACCTCTTGAACCAAGACCACAAATTGTAACAGGGTTATTTACAACGTTTAAAACACAAAAAATAGGAAGAAGGTTAAACTTTGATATATTGAAAGAAACAAGTTATGCTGATCTGTTTCACAATGGTAAATCATATGCAAGTATTATAGGAGAAGAAACCAAAGGATTTACAATAGAATCAAAAACACTTGAGTAAATCTCTTAAACGAAAGTATGAGTATTTTAAAATAAAACCATTAATAAGAATTTTGTGTATATTTATTATTATTATACAAAGCCGGGTAATTATCATTTTAGAACGAAATAAGCAAAAACAAATAAAGTAAAAGAGTCCTCGTTGGTAATTGCTTTTATGTGTTGAAGGACCTTAAGATACGGAGCAACAAAGTAATATATACCTTAAACAGATTTAAACCACAATTTTTTTGCAGGTTAAAAGTACCTGATTAAGGCACTTATATATATTTTTTTATTTAATTAAAAAATATTTTTTTGTAAACAACTGTAAATTTTGCATAGTATTTTTATACAGTGACCGGCAATGTTCGCAACATATAGGATTTTTTTTATTAAGGGAAATTCCGATTTTTTCTGGCGATCGCCTCTGCATGTCCGATAACCTAAAAATAAATTTTGACATATGTCATGTAAACAGCGGTATGGCGGAAAATTTGAAAAAACCAAGTTAAAATCACGAAAAACGTGGTAAGGTCAGAGAATATCAAAAAACTTCAAAGTAAAAGTGCCATTTTTTTAAAACGTTTTTTAAAAAGTTAAAATGTACCATTTTATCCGCTAAATTAGCTTTATTCAACTAAACTTTATTTGTTTAAGTCAAGATAAAACATATTTTTTTGTTTTTTTGACAACTAGAGCAAACAATTTAAAAAATAGGTTTTCGCCAGGACACATGGTGTTGCAATGGTGTATTTCTAAAAGTCCTTTTAACATTAAACCAAACCAAAAACGTTAAAAAATTCTGAAATGGTAAAAATTTATTGATCTTAATCATGTTTTACTCATAACTGAACACGAGTTTTCACGTTTTGTGCATATAAGCAGTTTATTCTAATTGAAAAAATAAAATAATAGATGTAAATGACCTTAAAATAAATCAATAAATTAAAGGGTAATTTTAAAGCTTATATACCTTATATCAAAACTCCTAAAAATCGACTTTAATAACAATATTCAAAACGTTTTTCAAATACTTTTTTATATATCCATCCTGTATATTGTCCCACAAAAGGTCAAAAGATTAATTTGAGGAAAAATCAAACAAAACATTTAATATAACACTGTATCAAAATATATTTTTATAAAAACGACTTTAATAACAATATTCAAAACGTTTTTCAAATACTTTTTTATATATCCATCCTGTATATTGTCCCACAAAAGGTCAAAAGATTAATTTGAGGAAAAATCAAACAAAACATTTAATATAACACTGTATCAAAATATATTTTTATAAAAACTCTTAACTATAAAATAGATAATAATGTTAAAATATTTATTCTGTAAACACGTAAAAAAATAACAGGGCTATTTTCTTCTTAACAATTAAAAAGTAATTAAACAAATTTTTGTATTTCTTAATGATAAAAAGTAACAAACTTTAAAAGCCGAATGTGATTGGCAAAATCAGACAAGTTCAAATCAAGGACTAAGGCCACATTATCCAACTTACGTAATTGTATTTTTATTTCTTAATGTTAAGAGCTGTCAACTTGATTTGCTGTCAATTTTGAATCATCCAATAGAAAGCCAGGTTTTAAAAATGTACAACAAAATTAAAAATTATGGAGCTGGACAAACCAGACCTGACTGAATTTACTATGAAATATAAAATATTTAAGTATGTACTTTTACATTTATACAGTGTATAGAACAGGTTCGGAAACCCTCAAATATCTCCGAGAATTTTGAACAAAACTGAACGAAATTTGGTACTCCAGGGTAAAAAATGTTTAATTCGGTAAAAATAATAGGTGTAAAGAGCATAGGTATTACCTCTTCAAACTGGCAAGTTTTAAACTGGTGGCTTTACAGTTCTGACAAAATTCGAATTACTAGATAAAATAAACAATAATACTAATTATTAACAAAATTTGAAAGACATAAAAGATCATAAACAAAATTATTATTATTATTATTGTTTTCTCCAGAATAAAATTAAAAATTTAATTTAACATTTTAAGGAAATTAAAACTTTATATACCATGAAGAACTATTCTGCTCATACACAATATAATAAAAATTATGATTACTTTAAAAGAAATAAAATAATGAAATATTTAATATTAAGTTACTTACAATACAAAGGTTTCAATCTATAAACAAAGGTTCTATATATCTATTAGCACTATAGATTGAAACCTTTGTATTGTAAGTAACTTAATATTAATTTTTTTCTTCTAAAGTAATCATAACTTTTATTATATTGTGCAAGAGCAGAATAGTTCTTCTTGGTATATAAAAGTTTTAATTTTCTTAAAATGTTAAATGAACTTTTAAATTTTATTCTTGAGAAAAGCCAAATAATATTTTGTTTAAATTTAATCTCCCAGAAAACAAATAAAGCATATATTTTTTTAATATTTAAAAATTCAAATCAAAGTAGGTATTCCTTATGCCAAAACTGACGAGGCATCCGTTGTATGAGTTGTAAGATCTAAAAGGTAGTGCCTACGCACTTAACAGATATTATTTTATTAAAATTAAAATTTCTTCTGCTATAAATAACTAAAGTAAAAAATTGGACTTCCATATCCTTGTATAGAAAAAATCGCGAGAATTCAAATTTCAAAAATAGATATCTCATGTAAATTTAAAAACTTTGAATTGGTTTCTGCAAAACTGAAGATCTGGCAATATCGCCAATATTAACACTGACTTCGGAGTATTGTTTTACCTTGGAGTACCGAATTTGGTCCAGTTTGGTATAAAATTCTCTGAGATCTGTGAGTTAAGGTGCGTTACTGAACTTTTAGACACATTGTATAAAAAATAACATGAAATTTTTCCCATTAAATAAAGTCTAGCAAATAAAATCGATCAATATTATAATACCGATTAAAATTGGCGATTTTTTTATTGTAGCCTTTTTACAAAGATAAATAAGTTACTGGTTACTAGGCTCATCATTTTAATATTATTTAGATACTAAACTCGCGCATAAATAGATTTTTCTTTTGTAGATTTGGTCTGACATGTCACTGATTTGTTTTTCGGTAGATAGTACTAAATCACCGTTATAGTCATTGATAGGGTTGGTAAAGACTATCTGCTGGTTTTAGATTAAAAGACCTCTTCTTGGAAAAATTACAAAGAAAACAAAAAATCGGGTATTATCATTTAGTTTTACCCGGTTTACGGTTCACAACTTGTCACTCGATTTTTTTACAACCTGATTTCCGCTAATTTGTGATTCTCTGCGTACAAGCCTACAATATACCATAAGAGGCTCACTCACGGTGGGCTGAATAAAGGCTCAAATTTCCGTTCCGTATACCTCGCATTACCTCTTACTGGATGTCGAGTTTACGAAACGGATAGTGAGAAAATACCATATGATTTGCATTTAATAATATTTTATGCAAACGGAAGGTAACAGATATTGAAGGTAAACCTGAGGTATAGTAAGACCTTAAGTCCGATTACGCCAATCACGCTCCGCTTAATAGAAAAAAACTTTTTAAACTTACATCTAAGTATTAACATTACATGGCTTCAGTTAAGGTAAATGGCACGGACTCAACTAAAGTTGAGGGATAACCTAAATCACAGATAATGGAGTCGTCACCAGAAACGAGGAATGCACGAAAACTAACTAGTTTGTACTGACCAATGCATTTTGTTAACCATTCGACATCAATGGTTGCTGCTTTGTAGATTTGCAAAAAATCTGAAAGAAAAAAATGCTTACTTACTTTACTTTTATCAGTATTAAAAAAATTCTGTTACAATCATCACTAAAAGAAATAATACTATTGATAAAAACATACAGAGTGTCCAGTAACTCTACCGGCAAACTTAAGGGGTGATTCCCCAACGAAAAATAAGGAAAAAATTTCATATGGTGATATGTCCTAAACGTCTTACTTTTTGAATTACATGGTGTTAAAATTTTAACGTAATAATGGTTTTTAACAATAACTTCCTACCAGTTTAAAAAATTTGAGATATTTAAAAAACGTTTCCTATGTTTCAAAGGGCAACGACTTACAAGTAAAAAGTAAATTTCCACCAGTATTGCCCGTAAGAGATGTACTGTAAATATATCTAGTTAAAAAATGGTAGGCCACTGCATATTCCTACAATAAATATGAAAATCTAAATTCCACCTTAATTTTGAACAAATTTATTTATTTGTTTTTATTTGACGTAAGGTTTTCGTTCGTAAATAAATACAATCCATTTCTCGGCATAATCATATTCCTAATACCGATTTATAAATTAATTAATATGAAAAAAGAAAAATTTTATTCATTTTTAAAGATTTTAAATTGGTATATTACTTTTAAAAAATAAATTTAAAATTTTAACACTTTGTAGTCTGAAAAGTGTTGACTTTAGGATATTCATAATATATTCATACAGGTTGAGCTAAATAACATAACACATAGGCAATGTGAGGAAAAAAGTAACAAATCCCGGCGTAAAATGCGTGACAATACTGTATTCCATTGCTTGCCAATTGACCAAAATTGCTTGTTCAAGCAGTATAAATCATATAAGGTGTTTTCTTATTCTTTAATGGAAATTCACCTCCTTAAGCTTCTCGGTAGACAAGGTGGGTAGTTATTTAAAAATAACTTCCGTGGTAGCACTACCGCGTTGTCTAAAAGGTGCTGTGAAATGTAAAAAGTGCATGTTTTAGTGCTTAGACAAAGTTGACGAAACAAGGGAAAAGATGGGTTAAAATATCTAATAACCCGACACTCTGGTACTTAGGCATAAGCCTCCATGGGCCGTAACAAAGTTAAAAAAAAGGAAAAAACAAAGAAACAAATAACTCACCACTGGTGCATCGGTTACCATGGATACTGAATTTTTGAACCAATAAGACGCATTTTAATTATTTCGTTCTTTCTTGGGATATTATAATAGGTTTGCTGCGTTTTAGAAAGTAATGAAGGGAATTACCAAAAGAATTAATATGAGAATGTCTGTTTGAAAATTGACGCTTTAAACTAATGGCAAATAAGTGGTTTTGTTAATCCTGTAAAAATTGTAGGAAACAGCATCGGCATGTTCTTTCAAACCGCGTGCAGAATCAGCTAGTCGGGATAAGCATCAATAATTATAATCAATTTTTTCCATTAAAAGCACTAATTTTACCACTTCTTTGTATTTATTAACTTTTTCAAACAAAGTTGATACATAAAATATTAAATTTAAGCAACAGATCAATACTAAAAATTTAATATCTATTAAGCTCTGACAAATATTTATCAGACTGCTAGCCTACTTAAGGGCCGTATTCACTAAGCTCTGAGAAATATTTATCAGGCTGATAGGCTCCTTTTCAACCGTATTCACCAACCTCTGACAAATATTTATCAGACTGATAAATATTTGTCCCAGCTTGGTGAATACGGTCGTTAAGCAGGCTATCAGTCTGATAAATATTTGTAAGAGTTTAGTGAATCCGGCCGTAAATATTTTCTATCTCTTTACCACTTAAATTTAAAAAAATATGAGAAAATAAAAAAACAAATAAATATAAAAATGGGATGTTCATTTACTAATTTCAATAAACTTACTTTCAAACTGTTCCATATCCTCAGATGCAGAACTTTCAGTTAAAATAATATTTATTTTATCGTCTTCCTGTAAAAATTCATTTATATCTCTTACAACTTCACCACCAGCTAGTTGTAGGATCTTCTAAAATAAAAAAGAAAAAAAAAGCGTTGTTATGTGTTGTTCCAAGAGGACTACTATACACATCGAGCCAGCTAGATACATTCATGCTGACTTTCAGTTTGTTGAACACAAGCAGGTAGACGTTAAACAGTCACATTTTGTTTAAAAATCATAAATATCTTAAAACCAGTATAGAAAGATATTTTCTTGTAATGTTAAAATAATATGTAAAATATCTGAGTTGCTAATCATAACTTTTGTAGACAACTTGAAATAATAAAAATGAGGAAAAATACAGACATTTAAAATAAATGCGTTAGTAACTTATATTTTACACCAAACAATACCTCTAAGTCACTCTTCGGTAAAGTTAATAGAGGAGGTGCACAATAGAATCTAAAACCTCTAAAAAGTGGAGTAGTAGTTCTTGTTAAGCGAGACAGTTGAGGACCAGGGGCACCAGTACTATCTAGAGCTTCATAAGGTTCCTGAAAGACAGAGTAATTAATTAAAATCGTAATACCAGGGTGTCCGAGAATATGTGGGCAATCTCTAGGATTCATATAGAATACTTTAATATGAGAAGTCCGTATTTTTTCCCAAAGCCCCATCTTACAGAGATACATATGTGCCCTCAAAGGACGCCGCCGAAAATCAGTTTTTCTTAAATATCTTTTATAGTATATTATATTTATGGTATATTGAAATATTTTTTTAATATGATAAATACTTGTGAGTAGTAGTAAGGGCTCTTTAAAATGGTATCCCTGTTAAACATTTGCCTTCATTAGTTTGCCAAGGGCAGACTAACACTTACACAATGGTGCTCTATATTTTAACACCTTGTAAAATAAAGGGGTAAAAAAGTATTTTTGGGTAGCTTAAACATTTACCTAAAAAATAGGTACTTCTATTTGATTTCGATAAATTGAAGCGTTTTTGACATAAACATTTTTTTGCTTTGCCGACAAGCATTTGTAAATTTAGGAATTTTAACCGTGTCGTCTCTCTATATATACCTTTCAATAATTTATGTAAAACAGAATGAAGCTGAATTTGAAAGTAACTCTGATATTCACAATTATAATACAAGAACTAATACGTACCTACACCTTTCATATCCTCGCTTATGGCCAGAGTTCTCCAACATTTAGAGGAATCATTTTCTATAATAAGTTTCTGCAACTTTTCGGTAATATTTAAAATAATACACGTCTGAGGAATACCTTACAGAATTTCTTAGTGGAACAAGCCTTTTATGATGTAAATGAGTACCTATCATTGTAGATTGTGATTTTAAATAGTAAAAATATTCAAGTTACATATTTATCATTGTTTTTGGCGCTTTATTTTTGTATTTGGCTCGAGTGATGAATAAAGATTACTTAACTTTACTTTACTTTACTTTGCTTTGTTTATTGGGGGTATCTAAAAGCATTAGGTTATCCTGACACAAATTGTACTAAAAAGCTCTTCGAAAAATATGTTTTTTACTTTTACTGCCTTATCATTCAGAGCGTAAAAACATTTAGAACTATTATGTAAGGGTTAGTCCGCCCCTTGCGATTTAATGAAAGCAAATGTTTTACAAGAACACCCTCTTAAGGAGTCCCAACTAGTATTTATCATATTAAAATAATATTTCATTATGCCAAGGGAACGGATTAAGACACTCTTGAATAAAATTTAAATTTTCGGGAACACCCAGTATGAAGGAAAACGTTTAAAAAAATATGTACAGTGGGTCCACGGATGGACTTAACTATACCTGTTAAAATTTGTATTTTTAATATTTTGAAAAAGTTATTCTTCATAAAAATTGTTGCCTTATGTAAAATGCTAAAAGTTATAATAAAATTCGCCGTAGGATATACAGGGTGGTTTAAAATCGCGAAAATATACCTTTGAAAAATATTTAAAAAATATTTTTGAGACTACCAAATAAAAAAGCGAAAAAAGTAATTATTTGTGTATAATATTTTTCTTGCTACTATTTATAGCTTCTTGAAAAAATTGAGGTTAATGTTACAAAAAAAATCTTAATTAAGTAAAAATAGAATAAAAGCGTTGAAAAGAATTACCCTATAACCTACAAGAAAATTCAAAATTACGAAAATGTCATTTTGGGAAATTTTAAAAAAATCGGTTATGAATATTTTTTTAACTACTTATTTAAGTAGCGCGAAAAAATAATAAAACTTTTAACTTTTTGTTGAATAAATTGTTACTTTTTTGTTACTACTTTAGTGTCAGTTTAATTTTACCTTTTTATATGCATATAAAAAGTAAAATCAATTATTTATAAAAAGAGAACATTTATTTTAGTTTACACCTAATTTTTCCAAGTAAGAATAAGCGATAAGAAAAAAATATGCAGACTCTTTTATTTACTTTTTGATGCTTTTAAATTAACCATTTTAATTTCTTTTTTATTTCCAAGATAATATTTTCGCGATTTTCAAGCACCCTGTATATCACATGGGTAATTTTTATTATAGCATTCAGCATTTTAGACGAAGCAACAATTTTTTATGAACAATAGCCTTTTTAAAGATATTAAAAAAAAATACAAGTATAGTTAAGTCTATCCGTGGACACACTGTATTTATTTATGTTTTAAATTTGAAGATAACAAAGTTTGGGGAAGGAGGAGGAGGAGAGATATCTGCAGGCAGCAGATTCGACAGTAGATAACTGGGGATTGTGCAGGAAAAGACTGAATGTTCCTATGCACCATTTTGTCGTATGGAATACGATGTGATATACAGGATGTCAAAATAAATGGTAAAATTTAAGAGAATTAGTAAACGAGAGACGTTTTTGGTGGAAAAGCAATACAATCATTTTTATTTTATTTTATTTTTTCTAAATAAAATAGCAACATACAAAAAAGTATACAGATATTTTCAATTACTTACCTCTGGTACAATTCGGTTTAACTTCAAGCAATCCTGTGCCCATTCGTATCTCACGACCCAGATACCAGCGGCGATAGCAATCAGTATTTTGGCAGTGTGGGACACAATCTGTCCCTTTTCGTCAACTAGAACTACAAGATGGGTGACTCGGGAACTAAAGGAAGAAGCCGTAGTCACTAACTTCTTCACTTCCAATTGGGTAAAAATATTAAGGTCTTTGTTGACTATTCTGGACCACATTATACAGGGCTTTGGTTTTTGAGATGGACTTTCTTGGGAAGGTTTTACATAGTTAAGTATGCTTTTTTGATTTGGTGTTGAGGTCATTAAATTAGATTTCTTTGTTGATAACCTACCAAAATAGTTAAGTATTATTATTTTAATGTCATTATTTTCGTCTTATAGAAAACTCCTTCAATCTAAAGATTTTTAAATTTGTTTTATGCCTTTCTGTTACAATAACGGGTGTCCTATATTTTGACCCATTTTGACCGCGAATATCTTTAAAGCTAATAAAAATATTAAAATGCAATTTCTGCAAGAAAACCTAGATTTTTTTCAATTTTTTTTTATCATATCCTCGCCATTTGATTGTGAAATTTGGTTAACAGAAAAACAACCGATGTTCCGATATAGGGCAACTTTATTATTTTAAATGGAACACCACGTATATTTTTATACAATCTTAAAATTCAATTTTTCTCCTTTATAAAAATATAAAATAAACTATGGTTATTTTTAAAAATAATGGATTTATTCATCTTTAAAATAATTACTGCATGGCAATTAGTATTTAACAATAAAAATTTGTTTAAAGAAGAAAATACGGCAACAAAACCATTGGGTATTTACGATATTAACCAAAAATTTTTAAAGAAGTAATCTACCTTACTGCAACTAGAAGTTTAAGAAATACCATATAGGTAAAATGCCATATTTGTTTCTGTAACCTTGTTTGTAGAAAATTTTCATTGTCAAATACTCTTACATGCCACGCAGTCAATTTTTAAGAGATCAATACGTCAATTTTTTTGGAATAACCAATAACTTATGTTACATTTTTTCAAGGGAAAAGATTGAAATTTAAGATGGAAAAAAATATACAATGTACGTTGTTTCATTTAAAATAACAAAATTGTCCTATATCGTAAACACCGCCATATTGTTTTTGTGTTAACGAAAAGTTACAACAAAATGGCAAAGATATACAAAAACTTTTTAAAAAATTATGGCTTCTTGTAAAAACTATATCTTCATAATTTTATTTGTTCCAAAATTATTCGCCATCAAAATGGGTCAAAATATATACGGACACCCTGTATTAAAAAATAAAATTTAAATAAAATTATGACAATAAGAAAAATGTCTACAAAAGTTTTATCAATCTATTTTAGATTAATCTTAAAACAAAATAAAGACATAACATCAAAATAAATTTAACAACCTGAAGAGTGAAGACGTTTTCTATTAGTAGGGCAGCCCACGATGCTTAATGGGGATTACTCGAGCGTCATAGAGAGCTATTGTGTTGCAAAGCTTAGATGGAAGAAAAAATGATTTATAATGTATACCGTTATTCTTGAAAATTTTTCAAAATAAAAAACAAAAAATAATTAGCCACGAGAATGTCAAGATGACGTTTTTTTACAACTTTGTAGCCCTTCGCTTTCTTTACGTCACTCTCAAATTGTCAGATTAGTGGAATATACACTTTTAGCATGTAATTAACTCACGCTATCTTAACGTGACGCGCTCGAAAATTTCTAATGATTTTTTTACTAATCTGATCCTTTATTCTTGACGAGCGGCCTTATATACGAGGCTCACATTTGGTGGAGGTTCTTAACTAGGTAGTGTAACCTGTGGGGTCCATTAGTGATTGGACCCAACATGTTACTTCCAGGCATACATCTAAAAAATCTAGGAAACTGTTCAGAGCCCGAAACTTGCACAATCATATTCACGTTTTCCCTTAAAAGGAAACGTTTCTTAGGAAAGAGTTTAAAATTTTACCCTAATTGAACCAAAACAGGCATACCTTTGCGTTACGCCTTTTAGGAGACTTAAATGTATTTAAATAGATTAAGGTTAACAAATATTTATTGAATGTAATTGGTAGATCGCATTGGGTGTGGTCAGTGAAAAGTCGATCTTGGGTCTAAACAAGTTTGGTCACCCCTGTTATATGGGGTAAGTTGATAAATTTGGTTTTATTTTCAATTTTTAAGTTGGAGGATATTTTTTAAATTATGACAGAATATTTTATTCAACACAAGTTTTTCAAATATCATTTTGTTGTAAGTTTAAAAATAAAGGTAGATTTCTCTATACTAAATTTGCAAACTTTTACTATTATAAATAGTAATTTTACATACAGGGTGTCCCAACTCTATTTATACACGAAATAACTTCGACCCTCTACAAGATACAAAAATAAACTTTAAATAAGAAATGGTTATTTGGATGCACTCTATTTATGAACTGCACTAGTTAATATACATGGTGTCTCAAAAACAATTTTTTATTTTCAAGTGGGTTTTTTTAATGGAACGCCCTGCACATTTTAACAAATTTTGACACTGTATTAAATTTTACATCAAAAATGTTTAACACACTGTACGTCAATTATTGCTGGTTTTTAAGATATCAGCAGTATGCTGATATACTCATTAAGAAGTGAAAAAAATAATATTTTGATTCCAATTATTTTAAAATAATTCTGTCACCCTTAGAGTGACCAATAATTTATCTTCTTTTGTATTTTTTTTATAGGTAATTAGGTAAGTCAGTTATTTAGTTAATTTTAGAATACATATTTACTTACTTAACCTAAAAACCAGTCATAATTGACGTATTGGTGTATTTTTAGTGCAATTATTTAAATATGTGTCTAAAATAAAGTAAATTGCTGACATACCAATTGGATGTTTTTTTAATGGAAGGCAATTAAAAAGAATTTGTTATATTATTTGACACTCTGACAGTGACAAAATTGTTAAAACATATTTAGAACCAAAATAGTATTTTCTTTCTTTACTTTTAATCATTAATGAGTATATCAACTTACTGCTGATATCTCAAAAACCAGCAATAATTGACGTATAGTGTGTTATAAATTTTTAATGTAGAATTTAATACAGGGTCTAAATTTATTAAAATATACAGGGTGTTCCATTAAAAAAACCCACTTGACACTGAAAATTATGTTTTTCGACACCTTGTATATTAACAAGTACTGTCAATGAGAAGAGTGTATCCGAATAAACATTTTTTATTTTAAGTTTATTTTGGTATCTTGTACAGGGGCGAAGTTATTCCGTGTGTAAATAGAGTTGGGGCACCCTGTATACTAACCTTGAAGTTGTCACTAAAGGCGTATACTTTGTCTGTGAAAATTTAATTGTAGACTTGGCTATAGGAGAAAATGCGTAATCATCAGGTTCCATGGCTGCCACCTGTGAAACTCTTGGAGTACTCTGAAGTATGCTGCGATTACCCTTAGAAGGTCTATTGGGTGTAACGAATGATGATTTAAAAGTCATACTTTGCTGTGAGTGTTTATGTGGACTGGTCGTTGCTTCCTTAAAAATGTTAGTGTCTGGGGTAACTATAAAGTCTGATAATCTAAAACAAAAATAAAAATTAGCCACTTTTATGGTTTGTTTTTATTATATCTTAATTACCTAAACTTAAATGCACGTAAATCGCAAAATTAACCGCTTGGGGTTGACATCATTTTTAAATTAAAATTTTGGTGAAATTTTTTTTATGGTCGGGATAACGGGATCTTCGGTTTAACATTTGAAAACAAAAACTTTTTGACACAACTGATTTTTTTAACTGCAGTTATTGTGATGTTTATATAAAATTATTTTCGTTTGCTACTAAGTGCGGCCGTGTGTATACTGTTCACCACTGACTTTTGTACCTCGTTTCGTTTTCGAAAGAAAAAAATTGAAGCCTCTTTGGGTGAAACCAAAAAGTATCCATAAACAACAAAAATAAAATTCAAAATTAAAAAATAGACAATTTTGACCCTATTAAATAAGAAAAATAACAATTTCAGATAAAATACACGACTGCTAATTTATTGTAAGGCAAATAATTATGATTATTTTTTATTTTTTTGTTGTCTTTGGGTACTTTTTAAAATGAATTAAAGTGGTTGTATATATATATATATATATATATATATATATATATATATATATATATATATATATATATATATATATATATATATATACATATATATATATACAGGGTGTTCATTTAAAAACTTTCCACTCAAGTTATCTTCGAAACGAGACAGATTTGAGAAAATCGCCGAAACACGTCAAAATATTTATTGAGGGGGAGCGTTTTTTACAAAAAAATTGGACGGCGCCCCTTTAACCCCTTCACCACCAGGGCCACCACCCCAAAATTCTTAAATGAGAAGGCCGGTCGAGTGATACATCATTTTAAAGCTCCTGACGAGTACTTTATAACCCTAGAATATGAAGTCAATACCTTCACCTATTACAAAATGGCGGTACTTTAAAATTACCTAAATACCTGATTGGATGGCCATATTTCCGAAACTAATAAAGTTAGATGTACCTAATGTGGTGTTTTCTTAAAGCTCTTTTAAAGGTCTTTTTAATGGTGATACTGGTAGTAATATCCATATATATATATATATATATATATATATATATATATATATATATATATATATATATATATATATATATATATATATATATATATATATATATATATATATATATATATATATATATATATATATATATATATATATATATATATATATATATATATATATATCCGCTGGTTTTCTATGCTATTCACCACGACTCGATACAGCCTCACTGAGGAGTTCCTGTAAGGCAGGTGAAACCGGTCTGGGGAGAGAGTCGTGGTGGATAGCATAGAAAAACAGGACGTTTTCTTTTAACTGTCTTTAAAGGGAGTAAAATATTTTGTATATATATATATATATATATATATATATATATATATATATATATATATATATATATATATATATATATATATATATATATATATATATATATATATATATATAAATTTAAAACGAATCTAGATACAAAAAAATTAGGAGACTAAAAAGTTGGCACTTTATTTGCTTAATCGGAAAAAAATATAAAAACTTTGTAAAAAGTCATTGGCATACTTTTTTCTCAATAATATTGGCTGTGGTGTCCACTGAGACGCAACTGGACCAAATAATCTTAATATAGGTAGATCTTTTTAACCGCCTTATTGCAATAAAGAAGTGTACTTAATTTCATCCCAATCGGTTATACGGTTTTGAAGATATTTAAAAATATCGACTTTTTTAAAAACTTTAACGCTATGTATCTCAGAAATACAGCAAATCCGGACTTATGTTCATAGAAACTTTGGTAATTATATAGAAACTGGCAGCTACTTCGATTTTGACCAAATTTGGTATACGGAGGTTTTTGGAGCGCTGATCACGAATCTGAAAGAATATTTAGTCAGAAACGTTTTGTTTCCGAGATATCCATCATCAAAGTTGGCATTTTAATTATCCTTATTATCACCATATTTCCCCTTCTTTTTGGACACAATTCGTGATTTAAAGCTTAAGTGGCGAACAATATTTGATTTTTACCTTTTAAAACCCCGTTTTTCGATGTATTTTAATAACCTTTATCAAATAAATTGGCAAGGGTCCTTTTAAAAACGCAAGTCATGCATAAACTGCTTCGGCGCATTCACCATAATTGAAAACGATTGAAAGTGAAGCTACGCAATTTAATAAAAAAAGTGGAAAACGTTTTCGACTAAAAATTCTTTCAGATTCGTGATCAGCACACAAAAAACAACCCGTACACCAAATTTGGTCAAATCTAGATAATTACCGAAACTTTTTCATAAAAAGACATAGGAAATCACCCCTTAAGTTTCGTACCGTAGTTAGGAAACACCCTGTATATGTACTTATTTGGTGACTTAAATTTCAATTTCGTTTTTACCAAAGAATAAATCAATACATCCTTTTAATATCATCTGATTCTGATTTAGATTCAGAATTTAAATTTAATAATAATAATTGTTTCATTAGAGCATCAGACATTTTTCAAAGTGGTCGGTTGACACACGCATCTCAATATATGGGAACTCCACGGTGCGTATGGCACGATCGAGTCGCCGCGCTATACGTGTCTCAATTTGCGCCTTGCCTCAAATATGTGTGCCAAACTTCTACTAATCGGTTAAAGGATTTTTAAACTATTTTAAAAAATGTCTACTTTTTTAAAGTGCGGTATCCCAGAAACAGAGCAAGCTCGGATATATGTTTATAGACAGGGTGTTTCAAAACTATGGGATCAAACTTCAAGGTGTGATTCCTTATATTATTTTAGGAATAAAAGTTCCTATAAACATTTGTCCGAAGTTCCTTCCTTACTGAGATACAGGGCGTTAAAGTGAAATTAAAAAATCAGTTTTGTTCTAAATATTTTTAATATGCTTAAGCCGATTCGGATAAAATTTGGTACATTTATACAACTTTTTAATCTCTTGTATTTTTTTCGTATCTACCTTTGATTTTGAGAAAAATATTATAGCTACTTTAATTTTATTTTATGCTGTTTAGGGCTACTTTTTAGAATGACTTAAAGTGGCTTTTTTTCTCGAAAACTAAGCTAGATACAAAAAAGTAAAAACGATTAAAAAGTTGTATTATTAATTGCTGTATTATAAAAATAAAAAAACAGTTAAAGAAAATCAGTGGCGTACTTTTTTATCTCAATATTATAAACTGCGGTGCCCACTGAGACGCCACTGGACCCAATAATAACAATCTGGTTAGGGCTAAATATGCGCCTTATTACTTTAAATAAATGTACCAAAATTTAGTCAAATCGGCCTAAGCATATTAACAATATTTAGAAAACTGATTTTTTTATGATAAAGTCATTTATAGACGCCCAGCATCTCAGTAAGGAAGGAACTCATGTTTATAGGAACTTTTTTCATAAAATAATATAAGGAATCACACCTTGAAGTTTGATCCTATAGTTCTGAAACACCCTGTATATTGTCTCAGAGGTATTAACTGTTTCGTCATACCTTGTTGTCTCTTTAAACCGTTTAAACCAAAAAAAAAAAAATACGTCACTGACGTAAGTCTGTGAGAAATCGATCTAATGTCAATAACTGTCGTAATCATTTTTCGATATTTTTAGACATCTTAAATAGCTTCAATAATTTTTATGTAAAAGTTGAGTAAATAGAAAAAAGTGTTTAATACCTCTGTTTTAAACTAACCGACTATCCAGACCTATTTTGCTGTACTATGAACCTGTGCTTAACTTGCAACTTTGTGAACGCAAATTTTTCGTGCAGCGTAAGTCGTTCAAAACGATTTTAAATGTTAAGTGCTATTTTGTGATTTTAATATACGATTACTCTGAAGTGTTAGTATTTTTGATATAGGTCGTTATTATTAAATATTCCGCAAACGATATATAGACGCCGAACAAGTTCTTATTTTGAAGATGGTAAAGTATTTTCAAATGGAGAAAAAAAGGTAAACTCTATTACCCGTAAGCACTGTATTTAATGTAAGTTAAAAATATTTTAATTCCCATAAGTTAAAAGTTTTATAAAATTTTTATAAGTAAATGTTGTGGAGAATTAAATTTTGTGTTAAAATTTAAAGTTAAAGCATGAAAGTAAAAAAATTAATGTAATTGTCAATTTTTTACATTACGCATTACAACTTAAATAATTGTTAACAGGGAGCAAAATTTTAAAGAAATTTTAATAATTTAAATTATTTTTTAAAATTTGATGCCTTAAGCCAAGTATTTTAAAAACTGTTAATACATAATGCAAAAATTGACAAAATAATATTTTTACTTTAATTTTTTAACTTTAAATTTTAACATAAAATTTAATTCTCTACAACATTTTCTTATAAAATTTTGTCCTATTTTTAAAAATAAAGGTCCTTTACATTTGATCATTTTTATATGTCACAATACACGACCTGCCCTAATCTGGATATGACGTCAGGTAATGTGACAAAACTTTCACCACCTCTAAAAACCAAAGATTAGGAACTTTATTTCATAAAAAATTAAAGATTCACCCTCTAAGGTTTTGAACCCTGTATAACAGAGGACTTCAAACAGTTAAAATTATATGTATCGAGTAAATTGTATATTATTTTAATAAACTACGGGTTCGTAATATAACGCAAATAATCTGGAGCAAAATACCTACCTGTCCGGTGTCAAAGAGGATTTGTTGCCTTCTACTGGCTTGCAACCATCATCGTTTTTAGGACTTTCTCTTAGTTCATGTGCTAAAGGGCTGCTTTCAATTTCATCGCCAAAGCCTGGCGGAGGAGGCAGACAAAAATCTAAGGTATTATTTAGCTCGTCCAAAATAGACCTAAAAAATGTGTGATCTAAATAAAATTAAAGCAATAAATGCCATGCGAAAGATAAGAACTTTCTAAAACTAGAGAAATAATAATATTTAAGCTAAATACAGTATTAAGATAAAAAAGATGAATTAATCATGCTCAAAGCAAACATTTAAAAACTATACTATTTTTTAGTGATAATAATATTTCAAAGCATATTTTAGAATCAGCTCATCTGTTTTCAGATGTAAACAATCTAAGATTTTTATTTACTTTAGCAAAAAGAAAAACATTATAGTAAGAGATCCAAATGGGAAGCGAACCAAACCAATCTGCTTACCGTAAGAAAAATATGACATGTAAATAATGGTATCGCAAATAGGTTGCCTAAAAAATAATGGTCAATGCTCTATTTTTATTTAACAATATTTGACACACCCTGTTTATTGCCAGTCGATATTTTCTATATACATAATAATACAGCATGTACCAAAAAACTGTAATAATTTTTCCACATTAAAAATTCAAAATTTTCCACAGCTTTATTTATAAAAATGATAAAAAATGAATAATATATTATTACTGTCATGTACAAACAGATGGATGAATGTCCCTTCTAATTCATATTCCAAAGTCAGAGTCACTAGACATCTATTTTCTTAATAAAGCCTATTATTTATGAAAGATACATGATAGTAGAATACACTATAGCAGGGTCACCTGGCAAAATTCAGCTTTAAATCTCATTTATAACATGACACTCTATACCATTGTTTTGCTACACTAACTTTAAATTACAAAGTTTTAAGTTTATCATAAATTATCACCTATTTTTTTTTTTATTGCGCTGACTCTATAAAGTCGTCTTCCTTTTTCCACAGACCTTTTGCAGACTACACAAGTTAGCGAATCTTTAGAAAATGGCCCTAAATAAATTATTTGGAAACAAGAACAAGATTTGTCCAAAACACACAAGAAATATGTTAATAAATAATTTTACAGTATAAGTTATTAATAACTATCAGCGGATTACTATTAAACCCACCTAAAAACCAGAATATCCACATACCATCCAACCCTTATGTCCAAATTGTTGCCGTTTCTTCGGGTAAAACTTTAGCTCACAGAAAAATGTCACATTTAAATAAACTAAATAAAGAAATAAAAACATTATTTATATTAAACATACCGTTCCTTGGAAGAATTTTTCTTCTTCTGAGGTGTTGTTTCCACAAGTTCTTCATCACTAACATCGCTACTTTCTATCACTTCATTTGGTCCATTTTCTGCAACTGGTCTATCTTGACTTTTTAACTTAATATTTTGTAATATTTTTATATCTCTTTTGCAACTTCGTCAATTTTTCTTTGTTCTGCTGTAAAACTGATTTTCTCCAATTCTGCTTCTATACCAACGTCATCATCGAAATCATTTAAATTTTCCAACACCTTGGAGAAAATTAAACATAGTTATACCGAGTATCAACCAATTTATTAGACAAGCCACAAATCCTAGCGTATTAAACATATTAAAAGGAGACTTGTTATAGGAAAATAGTATAAGAATAAACAATATTTAGCATATTTTTATTTTTCCAGTCACTTCCGGTTTAACCGAAAATAGCTCTAAATTTGAATTTTTAAATGGTACCCTGTATATTTTATTATTTTTGTATTCCTAAGGTAATTCTAAATTGGGATGTGACATTTTAAAAGGTTTTTAAGCCTACTTGATTTTTTGGAGCCATTTTCATTGTTTCATCTAGGAGCCCATGAGTGGAAGAGCAAATTAATCGAGGACGCCAGGTGATGCTAGAAAAATACAATCGCAAGGTTTTAGTGACTAGTATGAACGAGAGGAATAAAACAAGTTGGCACATTGACATTTTCGTGTCTAACTAGGTGACGTTCCGTAAGTTAACCACGGTTCTTGTTTTTTTCGGTTTTCGTTCCGTAACCTTACCATTTATGAAATCTGGTTAGATTATGAAACGCGGTTTCTTAACGTTTCGATGTTACCGGTATTACCGCTGTCAAACCGCTCTTTACCGATCGGTAATCTTGGTTAATATACGGAACCTTATCTAATATTTTTCAAATGACAACCCTTTCTAGATCAGTACTTTTCGAAAAAGATTTTTTTGCCGAATCTGACGATTTATTTGCGATCGGATTTAAAATAAGGACATAAATAACGGGTCAGAGCCACCAAGATCAATTTTTTATATGGCTCTTAAAAAATTAAGTAGACGTAAACTCTTTTAAAAATGTAAAATTTCTATTTAGAGTTGTCACAATGGTCCAAGAGTATTAAAATATAGAAGGTGTTTTATTTAAAAATTCAAAATTGGAACCATTTCCGGTTAAACCGGAAGTAACCGAAAAGAAACATGTGAAAACTCTTCTCTTCCCCTACCATTTACCAATACCAAGTCTTATTTTAATACGTCTAATACTCTAGGACAGGGATGGCGAATCAATGGCACGCAAGTGTGGTGATGTTTTTTTTTTCAGTGAAAATTATACAACGGCCGGAAGGGGCACGGAGGGAAGTTTAAAGTTTTTGCTCTTTATATTTTACCTCACTCTAAAAATTATTCTATGGCTTTATGAGACGCCTTTTTTTTTTGTTCTTCAAACTTTTACTTTATGGCACGCGTTGGACATCATTTTACATTCTTGTACAAAAATGGCACGTTGATACGAAAAGGTTTCCATCCTTGCTCTAGTAGTTATGTCTTGTCTAATAGATTGGTTGACACCCGGTATAGGTGCAAGTAGTTTAAAATGCCAATTTCTGGGAAAGGTAATATTCAATATACAGGGTGAGATTTTTTCGATGTTTAGTAAAGTAATCTCAGAAACCGCTGCAACTACGGGAATAGTTAAATGGGGAAAGAATTTAGAGCTTGGTTTAAATCTTTTTTGTTTCTTTCAAAAAATCATGGCTTACTAGATATTAAAAAAAACGTTTTTATAATTGTTTTTTCTCTGTAACTCAGTTAATATTTGGAATAGAAAAAAGTATAAATAGAAAACTTGTAGATAAGTATCTTCCTAATAGAAAGGTATAATCCGACATTAAATGTAGTAGTCCATTTTTGAGCTACGACATAAACTTGCATTTTTTAAATGGAAACCATAGTTGGCCATGACAATTTTTAAAAATGCATTTTTATAGACTCTTTAACGATGTATAGCAAGATATACTTTAAATTTAAAAAAAACACAGTTTTGAACATGATAACTTTAAAATTTGTGTGTTTTTCTAGTTGGCCGCAAAAGAACTGAACTGTGAAAATTCCGTTTCTTTTTTGACAGCCCTTTCAATAAGTATTTAACTCTCATGTGCTTTCAAGACTTAGTCCGAGTAAAAATAATTATTTATGATTATAATGTATAAGCGATGAGTCCATAAGGCAAAAATTTGGTTTTTAAAGATATAGCATATAGCAATAACAGTGGAATTTTCCATAATTTTTAAATAGTGATGTTTCTGTTTTTTTTTACTTATATTAATTTAAAGCACTATTTTAACTATTTTAGTAGTAAATTTAGTCGTTGAATTGATTCCTACTTGTTAATTGTTAGTTTTTGTTAATTATTTTAAATAATTTAGTTTGTTTTTTAAAGTTTAACACATTTAAAAACTGTTAATGTCTCGTTAGACGTTTTAAAAACTTAATAAATAAAATAAATAATATTTTTTTAAAGGGCAGTGTCTAAAATTATTTATTCAAATGTCCTTTTTTAATTAATAGATTTAAAACATTTAAAGTACTGATAAGATGAAAAGAAAAGTCATTGGCCATAAAACAAATTCAATTGTGTAGGGCTAAATGGCATAAAAAAACAAATTTTAAAATATCTTTGTCCAAAACAACGTTATTTTCCATTAAAAGTATATCTTGGTATACATCGTTAGAAAGTTTACAAAAAGGCCTCTTAAAAAATACCATAACTAACTATGGTTTCAATTTCAAAAAATGCATGTCAACGTTATAGCTTAAAAACAGACTATTATATTAAATATTGGATTTCACTACTTAATTAAGAAGATAAGTATCTTGAAGTTTCCTATTTATACTTTTTTTCTATTTCAAATTTTAACTGAGCTACAGGGAAAAAAGATTTCTAAACATTTTTTTTCAAAATATCTAGTAAGCCTTGATTTTTTGGACGAAACAAAACGTGATTTAAACTACGCTTTAAAAACTACAATTCTTTCCTTATTTAATCATCTCTGTAGCTGCAGCGGTTTCTGAGATCCCTTCACTAAACATACAAAAAACTCACCCTGTATAATATTATACAAATAAATATTAAAAATTTTCGGTAGATAAATTTATTTAAAGTATTATATTAACACCCACATAATATATACCGAGTGACAATATACCGGGTGTCCCATTTTTCCTGAAAAGTAGGCTTAGGAAAAATTGACAGTATACTTTTTTATCGAAAATTAAACAAGATAAGAGAAAAATTCAAAAGGCAAAAAATGTATTTTTATTTATTAACTTAAATAAAGAATATATAAACTACATAAACGTCAGTGGCGTCAAAAATATTCGTTTAGGTGCCGCTGGAGGCGCCACTGGACTTAATAAATTTATTTAAGTTAGTATACTAACCATAACTAACACCCTGTATAAGAATAAATAACTAATATGCTAAAACACAAATGGTTAAAATTTTAGTCAATATCTAGCAAATATCACTACTACAGGTAAAAGTAAAACATATAATTTAACTACTTCTGCTGTTACCAAAAATTAATGCAAAATCGTTTTATTGAATGTAGCGAATCAAATGGGATACTTTTAAAAGAAAAGTCATGAATAAGTGCTTATTAAGAAAATTTTGTTTTTATAATATAGTTTTTTGTTTTAATGCATATGAAGAAACCCACGAATATGGAACTCTCTAGACCCCATATACCTACTAAACGTTAAAAACATACCTTATCAATGTTTTCCTGTGTAACATTTATGGGTTTCTCAACATTCATGGCATTTGTAGACTCTCGTACGCCTTCTGGTATATCATCTGCCATAGTAATATCTCTCCTTAGCTCGTTCAAATATGTTGTTCGCCGTTGTGATAAATCCGATTTTTCAGGTTCTTTATCTTCATACTCCATGTTGGACTTAAAAAGTCATCATCATTTCGCAAATCTTCTAAAATACCTGCCACATCATAGGTGCATTTTTCTGTTTGCGAAGGGGCGTTTTCAATATTCCTGTTTAGAGTAGATGCCTCTCTTTGTGTTATGTTATTTAAAAATTCGTCCTCTAAGGGTTGTTGTCTTCTAGATGTACTACTACTTGATGCTGACCCCTTGCTTAAGATTTGAAGCGGTTCTTTAATATTATCCTTCTTTAAATCTCTTTTCTTGTTAGACGTTTGCAATCTAAGGTAACATAAGTAAAAATGTAAAAAAAGGTTTTTTTACAAAGAAAATAAGCATAAGCGTTTCTGTTATTATGAGTTCCGAAAATATATTGTTACAGACTTTCAAAAATGTGTTTAGGTTAGAGAATTTTAGAGAGTTAGGATCGTTTAATTTAGTTTGTTAATTTATTTAAATAATTTAGCTTAATTTTTCCAAGTTCTTTCATCACTTTCGAAGGTTTCCGAAAACGCCCGAATTATCCATTGAGAACTTTTGGGCCATCCTGAACTATGGAATTTTCGCGATATTTCTCCAAGATTCTAGATCATTCTTTACTGTTCCACCATACTATAAAAGGGCGACGGGAAACCTCCGATCAGTTAGTATAGATTCGACTTTTGTACTGTAAACTTCGAAACATTGACAAGTGAAGATTTTGTCGTTGTTGTAATCATGGTTACATTCCATTGTTAATAAAAGTATAGAAACAAAGACAAGTGTTTTTATACGAGGTGATACGGAACAATATCACTTTTCCTAGATGTTACACACTATACTATTTTTATTCGATAGACTGCAATATTAGTATATTGTGTAATATCAAAAATCTATTTACCCGTTTAGCCTTTACTTCAGAATATATGATCTCTTGGTTCGATATAAATGTTGGTCTTTGGTATTAGGAATAAAATCTTAATTGAATTTCTTACATCGCAAAATAAATTCTCTCTCCAAATTATGGTATTTGCAATATACATATGCGTACACGCGCGATCTCAACGGCGCCTAGCTTCCCTCAACCACAAGGCGAAGGAGCCTGTTCCAGTCCTGCAACCCCGACGATACCTAAATCACCGTTTGGTCTCTAGACACGTGTTCATAAATAGTAAATTAAGTAATTACTTGACTATGATATTTATTTAATTGAATATAAGATATTAACAATTTACGGGCGTCATTCTTAAACCACTCGGGCACAACAGTAATTGTTTACTTATTGGACACCGCGCCACTTTTGATGACATTTGGCATACGGGGTTTTTGGGGCGCTGATAACGAATCTAAAAGAAGTTTTAGTCAGCAACCTTTCGTTCGGGGTATTCATCATCAAACTTGAATAGAAAACTGACCTAAATTCACCACATTCTCGCCTCTTTTGCACGCAATTTTTGAGCTTTCTGTTAAATTGGCACTCGATAATTCTTTTTCACTTATTAAAAACCCTTTTTCTACTTATTTTGCCCACTTTTCCCTAAAATTGCAAAGCTTCACTTTCAATCATTTCAAACACAGTAGCCATGGCGCCGTCATGGCTACTGTGATTGAAAATAAAGCCTAGCACTTTGGTGAAAAAAAGGGTAAAATAAATAAAAAAATGGGTTTTTAGAGGTGGAAATCAAATATTGAGTGCCAATTTAGCTTTAAAATAAGAATTGTTTTCATAAAGAAGGGGGAATATAGTGAAAGTATGTAAGGGCAAATTTGCTTTTTGCGTTTGACGATAAATATCTTAAAAACGAAATGTTTCCGATTAAAAAATTCTTCAGATTCGTAATCAGCGCCCCATAAAACCCCGTATGCCAAAAATCATCACAATCGGTGTGGTGTCAGATAGGTAAACAATTACCCAAAGCCAAAGATACTTATATTTTTGACTTACCTTGGAATTTTTGGCTTCGGACTAATCATCGGAGTGTCTTCTACTAAATCATATTCTGTACTTTGAGCTTTTCCTTGTTGTTCATATTCAAAAATTTCCTTATCAAACTTATCCAAATTTTCTTCTAGGGCTACATTTGCCGTAAAAATATTATCACCACTACCTTCTCGAGATTTTTGTGACTGAGATTCTACTTGTGACCTTTGAGATTTTCTTTTTGAGATTTTGACGTTTCTTCACTATTTTGTTTTTTGTTGAGAGTCGTATCATTTTTATTTTTGGACGTATTAGCAGCTGCTAATGTATTTTCTGGTAATGGTGTTCCATACCTTGCCATAACTTCAATTAAGTATTTCTTAAAAACATAAACAATGTGTACTTTACTACATTCTGACTGCATTAATAAAAAAATACTATTTACTGTGTACATTGAAAATGTACCAAACAGTCTTTATCGTAAAATATACATGGTGTTTTCTAATTGCGGTCCAAAAATTTAAAAGGATATTTCCAAGACAAATTTATAAAAAAATCGATTGTCTGCAAAGTCGTTTTACTGACGATAGTTGAACGTGACAACGTCGAAAGAATCATTACCTTTATTGCCGCAATTATCGTTGCTATAAACAATTGACACCACATTCACTTTTCACTGCACGCTCATTCAAGTAGGAGAGAAACATATGTCGAACGCTGCCGAACACGGAGATTGTACCTCTTTGTCGCTCGTTCCGCGCTCTCGCTTGCACTTCAAGCCTTAAGTGGAACGCGCGAGGTAACGCCGCATGAGTCATGTTTTTGGTGCGTGCAGCCGGGTCCATCGAATTAAAAGACGTTGTCACGTCAAAAAAGTTCATATAAACGGATATCCAAAAATGCTTTGTTCCTAATACAGGGTGTTCTGTACAATGACAGACAGTCATTTTAAAAATTCAGAAGGCGATTTTTTTATAGGAGTGGCCACATGGGACCATCTCTAATGACGTAAATTATTTAAAATACCCTCAGTGACATGTATTTGGCATTAGGGTCTTGTGTATTGTGTGCACTAAATAAAAATAATATAATATGGTTCGTAATAATAATAAAACATAATTTACTTACGTCGTAATCCATTTTTTCACTGTCTGGTGAAGGTTCCTTCTCGTTTTCGCCATTATCTTTGCTTATCTTCTCTGTATCAAGAAATTCCACCGTTAAGTCATCCCTTACAAATTTTCTTTTGCTGGGTTGTCCATCTTCATCTGACTCGCTATCTGATGCTGGCTTACGAATTCTCTTAAACATTCTATAAAAAAATATATATTATCACAACACTGACAATACAGAAATTATTATCCCTAGAATATTGTCTGTTGTTCGCCCAGCAAGTGAAACTCGATGAAAAGAATGCGGACAAAAAATGTGCTAGTTTTAAGATGTTGCCAGTTTATAATCCATATAATCCCAATTTATTTTACACTTTTTTATTAAAATATTTATTATGTGATTAGGGTACCTGTTTAATCTTGTTACGGTTGTTATTTTTGATTCCTTAAAGTGATTTTATTTTATCACCTATTACATTATTTTCTTAAATGAACCGAATCTAATAATGTACTATAGTTAAATATTTATAAACCCCAACATCTTTCTACATTTTCAATAATTTCGCAACAATTCCTTCCTGCAACAAGAAACCCGGCAACAGATTGGTGGCCATCGAGACAAGCCTCCAAAGCAGCGTCGAATGTTATTCCAGCATGTTCATAGCGCGGAATTTCTTCCCCTGTCCCTTAAAGCGTCGTCCCGGTAGCCTAAATAGAAAAGCTACTCGAATTCGTCGAAGTATTGGTCACCAATTGGACTAGGATTTTTTTTTAATTATTTCCAAGAAACTTAAAGTTTATAACAGGAAATAATATACATATATAAAAAAATATTTACAACTAATAAACAATAATATTTAACAATAAACTGTAACACGACTTTCAACATTTAAAAATAAAAATACTGTATAAATTTCTAAGCAGTTAATTAGCAAAACCCTACTCGAATACAGCTCCAGATCGTGACGTACTAGAGTAGAGTTTTTCATTGTTCTTAAAGCAAAAAGAGTTTGAAATACTACTTCAGTATAATGCGACAAATGGGTTATGTATTTTTATAACCGCGGTTTACTACGATTAACTCATACGGGCTCTTTGGGCGGCATTTTGCTAGCTTACAAATTGGGAATAGAAGTTGTAATGGCATTTTTGAAGACATCAACAAAAATAAGTTGACTGAAAAAAACCATTAAATGAACTAAGCGCATTCGACCAACCGGATTAACCTATATACATTAAAGCGAAATCAATGTCATTACAGTTTAACATGTCTATTGAACAAACAGGTCTTGTTGATTGAAAATATTTAACCTGAAAAATAAATGGTCAGTTTGTTCACATTGGAGAAGTTCTACAAAATGATAAAAGTACAAGTAGCTAATATCCACAGTTAAAAGATAAAAAATTATCCTAGATAAAAATCCACGTTTATACCAGATGTTTCATGATAAGCATACGCTGTCCATATTTGGAGCATCTTGTTATAAGGAAAAAGTGTTTTTATAGAGTAATGATAAGATACTGAATAATGGTCCAAGATAAATGGCATGAAAATATTTCTGTTTATACTCCATAAAATAATATGGAATATGAAGCACCCTGTATATACACAAATACATATAACCAAAACTCCACCGCGTTAAAATTTGTAATAAAGCTACCACAGATTTAACAAGCTGCGTTTGCGTTGTGCAGAGTTATTTTGAATGAAAAAATGTAAGCTGTTCATTCTTCGAAATTGGAAAGTTATTTACTAAAAATAACTCCATAATATAGCCTTTAATATGAAACATAATTTCCAGTGTGCCAAAAACACATTAATTTTTCTCAAAAAAATAGTAACAAGATATACTAAGTATTTCGAAGTAGGATTTTAAAATATGTTTTCTTTATAAACAATGAAAAACCCTACTCCAATACATCACGATGAAAAGCTGTATATACGTAGGGTTTCTGTTAATATACTACTTAGAAATCCTAGTCTAGTTGGTCACCGGTGCTTGGACGAATTCGAGTAGCTATTCTATTTATGCGTCCCGGTACATTCGGTGGGCGAACAGTAATTGTATCACTTCTTAATAGGAATATCAAAAAATATACGAATTTAAAATCAAATAAAGAAATGAGTGTGTGAGTCTACGATAAAATAAGTCAACTTACTCTGCTCTGGCTTTTCTTATACATTAAATTTAGGCGATCAACCGTTTTACGAGCAGCTTAAAAGCTTTGACGCTAATTATATTAATTAAATGTCATTCACGAGTCCAACCAAATCCGCCTAACCTTAGTGGCAAATAACGATTTCTTTTGGTTCTACTTGGTTGATCTCCTAATTTTGATGATAGATTAATTTACCTTATTTCTTTATTTAATCAAACTAAACGACAGTAAAAGAGACACACATTTTAATTATAGTTTTATCGATTCAAGCCGGTTTAAATTAAATAATAATTATAAGCAAAAGAATGGTAAAAACTAACCAATTGAATCAATCAAATAGATTTCAACAGTTCCAAGATTAAATTTAAAATTAAGGTGCGTTCTTAAGGTGACATTCTAGTTTATTAAGGGGGAGATACCTGTAAAACATTGTTTTTTTCTTAATATGTTATATAGTACAGTCCTTTAAGAACACGTCATTTCTTATATTACAGAGTCGGTGACTCCTTATAATCACTGAATTTTTGTGTACCCATCAAACGTTAATCGCGTTTTTCTCAAAACTATATTTGCAAATTGGCGGGCTCGATAGCTCAAAAAGTTATTGACGATTAAAATTTAAAATTTTGCACACTTTTTTAAACAGTATATTTCCATGTAAACCTACAAAATTCCGAAAATGTTTTTAAAAAATAATTTTTTTTAAGCAAAAACGATGGAAAAATAAGCTAAAAAGTCATTTTATTTTTTTCAAGCTTTGTATTTCGCGATTTTTTTTTACTTTTTTAGGTGCACCGACAAATTATGACATTAATAAATACAAAAAAATATTTTTTGCCATTTTGAATAATTAAAATGAAAAAAATCTTGTATTATTTTAAAATTTAAGTAAACTACATATCAATTTTTAAAAATATATAATGACTCTTTCATTAAAAAAAAGATAAAAATTAATGAAAATGTAAGCATTTAAAGGTATTTACACCTTAAGAGGATGCCGTACACGTTAAATTAAGCTAAAACACTTGTTTTGGAAAAAGTTGTATATAGAAAAGTTTTTAAAACGATCCAAAGATTATCGGAATGTGGTTATTTTTACGGTTTTGTAATTTTGTGAAATTTAATGTGTTAATTTATAAACATTACCGAAATTCAAATAACTTTCCGATAATCTTTGGATCATTTTAAAAAACTTTTCTATATACAACTTTTTCCAAAACAAATATTTAAAAAACGGCAGCGAATCGCGTTTTAGCTCAATTTGACGTGTACGGCATCCTCTTAAGGTACTACTCCCGGTGTAAGAATTAATGTCCAGTAAATAATGAAACTTAGTATACTGGTAACTGTATAATAAAAATATCAACCAGTTAAATTTTCAAAGGTCTACCAGGAAGTTAAAAAACGTTATAAATATTATAAAATAATTGCTTTTAAAGTGGATCCCTATGGGAAATCGCAGATTTTATTTTACTTCACAAAAACTGATGTTCAAATTTCAATGAAAGCTGTATCAACGGAAAAAAGCAATTCTGAACATTTTCGCTAATTAAAATCCGAATTTCAGAGCTTGTGATAGGAGTAATTATTAAATAATTAAGAAAAATATGCTATGTGACTGACATGTGGCAACGCTGCCGAAAGGTTATGCTACGCCCGAAAAAGTTTATCGAATACGGTATATGTGACATAAAAAAATTGATGCCAGTCCCATACGTTTTTCGTTTACAGGATCCATTGAGTAATAAAAAATATCCGCAATAATTAGAAAACATGTTTTTTCCGAGTGTTTTTAGGTGAAAAATTCGACGACAATAATCCGATATATCAATATTTACGTTAGTTGACAGAAACTTTCCATGTTTATCCTTAAATATATGTGGTACTCGACCTTGTTTTACAGATTTGTTATAATTTTTTTTAATGACTGTTTTGCCTTTTCAATGAAATAGATTTTTTGGTGATATGATAAGGGTGGTTTAGAGATTTTATTAGCAAATAAACATAACAATTTAAAACCTATAACTTGTTTAAAGATGTTTGTGCAGAAGAATTTTGCGTATGATTTCTATTGTTTTTACGGAGCGTTGCCAAATATAAATAACACGGTAGTCAAATTACCTTAAGCACTTATTTGACTCTTGTGGTATCGGTAGAACTACCTTAAGTTTAGCGGATTTGAGTTTAGTTCAGTTATTTAGTTAAACTTAAATGTTGGTACTAACAATGGTGTCAATATCACCAGGAAGTACAAATTAATACCTATTTTGTGTTTCTCCGAAATTAAGCTTTTTGTTAGTCTTCTTGTCTAATGTATTTGAGTCCATAGAGCATATTAAATCTGAATTTTGAGATGTAGTTCCAGATTTGGCATTACTTTTCGATGAATCTTCACTTATATGGTGTTCTTGTTGTTCCTGACTAGAACGTTGAGATGTTTTCGTAGATATTAGGTTTTCTTCATTGGTTTTTCAAGATTTACCGTTTGTGTTAACAAAGATGTGTGTTTAGAAATTTGCTTTGATACGTTTTTATTTCTTAACCCTAAAAATAGTTAACGTTAACGTAAGCGAAGGATTAACCGACTTTCTGTAGATAGACACTTTTAGGTAACTGCTTAGTCAGTCAGTAAAGACTGCATTACAGCTAAATGTCTTTAGCTATGTACATATACAGTGTGTCTACGTAAGTTGGCGTCATATGAGAAACTTTTTTACTATTAATTCTAAAAAAGTTATTCTTTTTAAAAGGTTCTGCATGGTTCAAAACCTAAAATACAATCATCAAATATCAAATTATGTCAGGAATCTATGAGGTTTGACCAAAAATGTATTTTTTCCTCAAGAGAAAAATTACCTGAATTTTTACTAATATCGCAAATTGTTATAAAGAAAAGGTGTTTACAATTAAAAATTACTTTAAAATATGGAAAAAATATGCGAAAATCAAAAAAATTTAAGTTGGCTTAATAAAGTTATAATTAGTGCATTATGCATTCTTCTTGTTTTAATAACACTTAATTTACAAAGTTTATTTAAAACTGCCCTATGACATTTATAATCATGAAATGTATTGCACTAATGTACAAACCTAAATTTTCACCATTATCGCAAAAAAAATAAAAATATTATTTTGTATTTTCAATTCTAAAAGTCTTTTCTTTATGACAATTTTTAATATTAGCAAAATCACGGGCAATTTATTCTTAAACAAAAATTACTTTTTGGCCAACCTCGTAGAAGACTAATACAATTTAATATCTGTTGGTTGCTATTTAGGTTTTGGATCATGCAAAACTTTTTAAAAAGGATAACTTTTTTCGTAAAATCAATAATAAAAAAATTCCCAAATGACGCCAACTTCCGTAGATACACTCTAGATCAACCAATGCACATTAAAATAAGCCTTTAGGTTCTTCTTATTCTATCAATTAAAAAAATATCTCTGTAAAAGAAATTACTTTAATTTTCAAGAAAAATCAGCGACTGTTATTGGCCAGTGTTATCATGCTTTTAAATAAAATTTGACTATCCTGTATAGGGTTTTTATTTATATTTTGCCAATCCCCTTTGACTATAACCAAGAAATATAGAAAAAACCTGTATAAAAGTTTTATACTTTTTCATCTATTATCTTTGGGCATAAAAAAATAAACAAATAAACATTAAAAGAGGTAAACTTTTTGAAATCGGGCACCCTGTATATTATGTCAGCATTAAAAAGGTCTTTTAAAAAGCTTTAGAAAAATACCACATTTGATACATCTATCCCTAATAGTTTCGGAAATATGGCCATTTATATCTGGATATATTGTAGGTGGTAGAGGAGCTTTCCTCGCCTGAGGAGGTACCACCCCACCACCCTTTAAAGGACCCGTGAAGTCTTAGCGGACGTTTCGGGTTCTGGGTGTGTGAGTCAGTTTTCCTTCTTCCTTCTTTCTCTTTTCTTTTTTTCCTTTTAACCCCCAAACTATGTACAAATGATGGCGGCACACCCGGAAGTAAAATGTTCCGGAGGTAAAATACCCCTCCATTCGGATCTCCGGGCGAGGGGTGCATCCGGGAGGCCTTCATCGAGAAGTTTAATTTCTTTTGCAAACATATGTGGGCTTAACACCAATATAAACTCCGTTCACCATCACCTTCAGTCATCTAAGCCCCACATACTGTTTCTAACGGAAACACAAATAAGTTCTAAATCTTCAACCAGCCACCTTCTCTTTCCAGGCTACGAACTTATTTCATCTTTTCGCCCACATGGTGGCGTATGTGCTTACGTCCGCAACGATCTGGCTTGTGCTCGAGTTTCCAATCTTGAATCGGGTAGGCCCGATATCCTTTGGCTTAAACTTTCCCTTAGGTCTTCAACTAAATTTATCTGCTGTTTGTACCGGTCCCCATCTAATAATTCCTATATCGAATTCTTTGACTTTCTTTCAACAAAGATCGATAGCATAATTTCTCAGTTTCCATCGGCTGAAATAATCGTGCTTGGCGACTTCAATGTCCATAATAAGGATTGGCTGGGCTCTTCAAAAACTGACCCCCAAGGCAGAGCAGCCGAAATCTTCGCAGTCAGTAACTCTCTTACCAACCTTATTATGGAACCCACCTACTTTCCTAGAGTCCCAAATCATAGTTCAAATCCCCTTGATCTCTTTCTTACTACCAACCCCGAACTCTATCAAACATCTGTCACAGCTCCCCTAGGTCGCTCAGATCATGGCTTAGTTACTATATCTTACCCTGCACATCCCGAGGTAAATGAATACATGCCACCACGCACCGTATGGCACTACAACTCAGCCGACTGGGATGGCCTGAGGGACTTCTTCGCCACTTACCCCTGGAATTCCATCTGCTTTTCTTCTGGTGATCCTTCTGAAATTTGCAATCAACTGACGGAATCAATTCAATTGGGCATTGAAACCTATATTCCACACACCATCAAGAACCCCAAACAATCCAATAACAAACCCTGGTTTTCCAAATCTTGTGATAAAGCTAGAATTTTAAAAGTTCATGCTCACAAAAAGTTTCTACAGGATCCTAGTCCAGAAAACCGACAGGCCAGCATTGAAGCAAGAAACTACTACAATCAAATAATTTCTGAAGCCAAAGACTCCTTCGACAATCGTATTAAAAACAAAGTTCTTTCTTGCTCAAATGGCAGCAAATCTTTCTGGTCCTTTGCGAAAAACATAAGTAGGAATTTTTGTACCAGTTCTTTTCCGCCACTAGCTTTGGAAGATGAAATTGTTTCTACCGCTAAAGGAAAGGCAGAATTATTTGCTAAACAATTTGCTGCCAATTCAACCCTTGACCCTCCCGTAAATCATCCAATTCCAGCGGTTACCCCAGTTTCTCATAAAATGCCCGATATTATTTTTAAGGTAAAACACATTAAGCGTATCCTTTCTTCCCTTAACACCAAGAAATCGTCTGGGCTGGATGGCATACCAGCAATCGTTTTAAAAAATGTGCTCCAGAACTTGCACCAATCTTAACTCGGCTCTTTCGAATTTCTTACAACACGGGTATCTTTCCGGAAAGCTGGAAAGCTGCACGTGTTCAGCCTATTCCCAAGAAAGGATCTAAATCTCTTCCATCTAACTATAGACCAATTTCAATTCTCTCAGTTCTTTGTAAAGTAATGGAAAAACTAATTAATTCACAAATTCTTAAGTACTTAGAAAACACAAAATTTTGCATGACAGGCAGTATGGATTTCGCCACAAAAGATCTACAGCAGATCTTCTTTCCTTCGTATCACACTGCTGGAATAAGTCTCTTGAGTTTCTAGGTGAGTCCCAGATCGTTGCTCTTGATATATCCAAAGCTTTTGACCAGGTCTGGCATGCCGCACTTCTAAATAAACTTCCCTCCTATGGTCTTTCAACTAAACTCTGTACTTGGCTCTCTAGTTATCTATCTGATCGTCGTATATCAGTTATTGTGGACGGCCATTCTTCAAGCTTTCACCAAGTAAATGCTGAAGTCCCTCAGGGCTCAGTTCTGGCACCAACATTGTTTCTTCTTCACATCAACGACCTTCTCTCGTCCACAACTAATTCCATTCATAGTTTCGCCGACGATAGTACCCTTCACTCGAGTTTTCAGGTTCCTAAACCCATTACTAAACCTGACTTGGAAAACAAACGCAGAGCGATGCAGATATCATCTTTCGCAGGATCTTAATTTAATATTGGATTGGGGCGCTAAAAATCTCGTCCATTTTAATGCATCCAAAACACAATCATTTTCCTTGTCGCGAAAAGAGTCATCAAATACTCATCCTCTACTTATGAGCGGCCAAGTTTTACAGAGCAAAGACACCTTTAATCTTGTGGGCGTCACATTTGAAAGTAACCTTAACTGGCATAAACACATTGTATCTATAGCCACGGCAGCTTCAAAAAAGCTTGGATTTCTCTTTCGAGCGAAAAAGTATTTTTCCCCTTCTAATTTATACACTTTATATGTGTCCCAAATCCGACCACCCTTGGAATATTGTTCTCATATCTGGGGCATGGCGTCCCCCACAACCCTAAGCATTCTTGATTCTATTCAAAGAAGAGCTATTTGTCTCATTAATGATTCTTCACTTACAGAAAGGCTTCCCTCTCTTGCACATCGTCGGGCTGTGGGGGATTTATCGCTTTTTTATAGGTACTTCCATGGCTTCTGCTCTGAAGAACTGTCCAGTATAGTTCCTTCACTTACGGTTCCCAACAGAGAAACTGGTGGTTCCGCGCATATGCATCCCTATACGGTCCAACTGGACAGGCCCCGAACTTCCCACTTTGTTCGTTCTTTTATCCCTAGAGTTTCTAGGTTGTGGAACCTGCTGCCCGCGGAGGTCTTTCCTTCCCCCAAATCTTCAAGTGTTTAAGTCCCGTGTCAACAAACTCCCTCTTACCTCGCTTAAGACACCCACGGTACGTTAGTATTTAGGCTTTTAGCCTTCGTGGTTTGTCCAAAGATAAAAAAAAAAAAAGATATATTTTCCATATCATCTACAGCAGCTATGGCGAACCATTGGCACGCGAGTTAAAAATTTTGACACGCGAGCATGTTGTATTGTTTTTTGTTCGTTTAATATAAGTAGAAGTGAAGTTGAAATAGGTAAACCTTTTTTTCCTCTTCAAAGTTTAGACCACCTGAAAAAATTGAACGGCACCCTATCTTCTGTATTTGAAATATGACCTGACTTTATTTTTGCTCTTCTAAATTTTTCCCATAAAAAATATTTATGGCACGTCAACGACATCATTTTACATTTTTGTACAAAAATTGCACGTTCATACAAAAAGGTTCACTATAACTGATCTACAGTATCAGCTCAGTGCCGTAGGTAGGCATAATGGAAATTATATTTACTATTTTTGAGATTGGGGTGGTCATTTTTTGAAAATTATAAAAGATATATTTTATTATATGTGGTATTTTTGTAACGCTCTTTAAAAGATATTTTTAATGGTGACATAATATATAGGGTGTTCTATTTAAAAAAGTTCTCTTCATTTTTCTTTAGTTTTTGATGTTTATTTGTTTCTTTTTTTAATCCTTAAAAGATAACAGAAGAAATAGGTAAAAGTGAGTGGCACAATATAAATGAAAACCCTGTACATTATAATTTATATACAGGCAAATAAAAACAATTACCATTCTTTGACGGGTTGGGTGGAGACGAACTATAGCTTAATGAATGCGTTATAATTTTTTCCACACTTTTTTCTTTAATTATACTCTTCATATGTACTTGTACTCCCTGATCCACACACTTCGCATTATCAGTTTGCGCCGCCGATTCCTGTAAATCCCTCCGAGTTTGTTTTGACGATACTTCTTTTACTGGTAACAAGATGGTCTGAGCTGCTACTGATGAAACTATAATACGGTTGGTCTGAGTAGCTGTACTGGACTTGGAAACATGATTAATTTCTGAAGTCTGCATACCTTGTTCTTTTGTTTCAGATCTATGTTTTAAAATTTTATCTATATAAGTTTTAAGATTCGTGAAACATTCAGTGAGCGAATAAGACATTCTGTCATTTAAATTTGTTGCACTTGAAATGCAACATTGTAAATTGTCTTTTAAGCTAGCAGCGATGATGTCAATGTTTTTATAATTATCAGGTACTGGGGCGATAAAACAAATAGTGGTGTCTCGTTTGGCACTAAGCGGAGTTTGTTGTGTTGGCAATAAAAATATATCTTCATCAAAACTTTTGTCTTTAGAGCTAGCATTTTGTTTGCTTAAGCTTTGTCTACGTTCCAATATACTTTTGAATTGGTAATGACGTCAATTTCCATGTCTGATGAAGTATTTTTATCAGGTGTAACTCTGACTTTATCGATATTCTTCTCAAAGTATTTTTCTACAGCACTTAAGTTATAAACATGACTGGATTGTTCCTTTGGAATGTCAACTTCAATATTAACCTAAAATTATTGTAATGCTTAAAAAAGGTACTATATTCTTCCAAACTATTACTATTATTATTATTATTTTATTATTTATTTTGTTTATTGGTTTTCCAAAGTGCCTACACTCTTAGTAACTCAGCCACATTAAATTTACAATCGACTTTTATAACAATTTAAATCAACCAATCATATTTGAGGAGCTCTAGTGCAAAACGCAGTTGATGAGTATCTCACAATTTTCACTGTGGTTTTTCTATTTATGTTAGAAAAGTTTTTTAAATTGAAATATATTATATTTACTAATATATGTTCTATATATTTCGAATAAAAAATTCTATAATAAATAGAAAACGACCAGCATGTGTTTATCAAAAGTGTGTTTTGCACTGGAGCTCGTCAGTTCATAAAATTATATACGGCTGATCCAAAAAAACGGTCAGTAAGGGCATGTTAGAACAGTTAGGTGTTTATTAATATACAGGGTGTCCGGAAGGTGAGGTCATGATTGAAAGGGATGAAAGAGTAAGCTAAAGTAATGTTAGTACTTTATAAAAAGAAACGTTCTATCGCGCTTCGTTATGAAGACTTTTAAAGTTAAAATTTAAAAAAGACTTATTTTAATTATAACTCTAGAACTGTTGCCACAGTACCAATGATATAATTGGGCAACTAAATTACCTTATACTAATGCTCCTTTCCATAGGTAAACGGCTGTTCAGTAAGTCGGTATCATACAGGATGAGACGTTTTTTTTTCATTTCCTGTATGCTTTTATTAAACGGTTAAATGCAAAATGTCAAATTTGTCACACTGTTCAAAGTGTATACAGGAAATAATCAAACAGTCAAGTCTAATACCCTGTATAATCTCGACTTACTGACCAGCCGTTTTCCTGTGGAAAGAAGCATTAGTGTGAATGTGACCAACAGTTTCCGGACTTCCTGTATTTTTATATTTATTTGTACTTACCTTTTGAAGATTTTCATTTTCCTTATTATCAACCGTTGTACCTAAAATTAAAATCAATAAACAAAAATTCACTCATAAAATATTAAAAGATTGTGTAAAGTCCTCTGTGCAAAGTCAATGATTAATGTGAAGTAAAGAATTATGTCAAAATACTAAAGACATCTAAAAATAAAAAAATCAATCGTTTTTGCTTGTTTAATAAAAGAAAGGATAGCTATTATAGTAATTCAAATTTTAGCACACACATCCTAAATTACACAATTTAAAGTAATACAAAAATTTAAAGTTTTTTGTACACCCTGTAAAACAACATTACAAAGAATATGAGATTGGGAACACGGGCATCAGATTATTTAATAGAAATAATAAAAAGAGAACATTGGAAATAGTTTATTTACACCAAAATAACAATTTAAATATAACTTTAGGCGAGGCTGTATAAGAATAAATTTCCTTAAAATGGTTAAGACAAAACAGTACCGGCGTAATTCTACGATGAATTATTGGCTCAGTCTGTATAGCTAACAGGTTTGAGTCGATACAAAAAAGAAAAATGTTATTCTTGCCCTGGGTAACAACATATTTTAATTTTGTAACTTTTTCACTGGTTACTAAGTTTTATAAGATTTGTAACAAGTCCTTTGAATATGAAATATGTCAATTCGTTCTTTATTTTTGGTAAACTAAAAACAATTAAGCAATTAATTTAGTCCTGCAAATATTAAATAAATTGTTTATTTCAGAAACCAGTTAAGTGCACTTTATTAAATTTTCGGTAAACGATAAAAACTTTTTATCCCTAAAATTAATAAAGATTTAGGCCTAAAAATTAAACAGTACCTAATAACTTTCCAAAACAGACGTTATTTGTATTAACCAATGATTTTAATAAAATCATTGGTATTAACACTTGCCTAGTCCTCATGTGAACAAAAATTGCGTAAATCCGGAACTGCGGATTGGCGCAATTTTTAAAGGTCGTCTGTTTATAGAGGGAAAACATAAATTTGGATTAAAAATGTGAATTAGGCGATCTATTAAACTAATAATATTAACAAAAATACCCGATGAGCACTAAAGTTAACAAGAAAATCGACGGATTTTGTAAAAAGTTAAAAATATTGAACTTTTACCCGGAACTGTAATGGATCTGTCACTTTCAACATGAGTGCCAAAAACACAATAAAATTTCGATATTGTAGTCACCTGATTCCGGACTTCCGAGGTTCCGCAATATTTTACCATACATGAGGCATAAGATCATTGACACTTCAACACGGATGGACCGGCCAAGCTTGCCGATCATTGATTTCATAGCAGTGCGACTGAAAGAGGGCAAAATCCATTTAAAATTCATGATTAATGGCAAAATTACGTGTTTTAGGAGTTTCTTCTTTATTGTGTGTGGTTAAGTAATTTCTAATTTATTGTTAGGCACAATAAATTATAAATTATTATTGTTTTGGTCAGTCACCTATATCATTTTTCTACAATCATACATTCCACGGATGGACTTTACAATAGGACAAATAGACAACAAAATTTAAATGTTTAAGAAAGTCAACAAAGGTTTACTTTGAGAAATGTGCTTTGTTTTGTAAAGGATCTTCAAAAAGTACAAAAATGTGAAAATGTGCCAAGACAAAAATGCCTTTATTTTTAATAATTTAGCAAAATGTCAAGAAAAAGGTTGTAGAATTAAATTATTGAGTTTTTAGATTGGTCTTGACACATAGAAAACCAAACAAATAAATTAAACCAAATCTGTTATTATATACCAACCGTTACAAGGTATTTAAATGGGACAGCTCGTAGGACCCTGTATTTTGCAAATTTTAAGGGGAACTGCTTAATATGGTATGATTTTTTGAACATCTAACTCTAAGGCTCAAAATATTTTTGTAATTTAAAAGAGAATTATTAGAATATTATACAAAATGAATTTCCTGCAGTCCTGTCGAGGCATTTTTAAGACTTATGGAATACTTACAATTTATGGCCTGTATATATATACGAATGTATTTTATTTGTCTTTAAAAGTAGACATTTATATATTACAAATTGTTCTCACAACTATAATACTACAACTACTAATATACTATGTTATCCAATACACAGTTGTTTGTTTATTTAGAAATGTATAGTTAGCATAGGTGTAATAATGTCTTTTTTTGTTATTCCTTCTTTTGACGCCATTTCATTTTGTGTTGTTTGTACATCTAATGTATAAATAAATGTAATTTAAAATAAAATAATTAAATAAATAAATAAATAAAAATACGGATTACATATATGAAATTTTACATAAAATAAACTTATTTTAAGCTTCATATTTTTATTTATTTATGTTTCTTACACTTCATTACTTAATTATTACATTTTTGTATTAAAATATATTTAAAAAACCTTATTATTTAATAAATCGTTTATTAAAACCAGGTAAATTAGGTAAAAAAGGTGGTGAAACGTGAATTAAAAAATTAAATGTTAAAAAATATTTATTATTTCATGTAAAATTTTGGAGATTGGATCCCTATTTATTTCTGTAAAATCTTTTTATTTGACATTTTGCGGAATTATTAAAAATAAAGGCAGTTTTCTCTTGGTTGATTTTCATACTTTTTTACTTTTGGGAGCCCTGTACAAAACAAAGCAAATGTCTCAACGTGAATCTTGTGTTTTTAAGAAGCCAAAGCAGTTGCCATACACGACTTTCTTGAACATTTAAATTTTCAGTCCATTTGTCCTATTGTATATCCATTTGTCCTATTGTATGTCCATCCGTAGACATACTGTATATTTATTTTACCCAATGATTTTACTTATTCTCGCAGAATAGGCCTTGAATGTTAACAATAATTTTTATTAAAAGAAAATAAATATTTTATTTTCAGACCAGTCAATATAAACAATTTCTAGACAAAGTCATATTAACCACAAAAGACCAAGGTTAGTTTTGGTTAGTTTTGATATTTAATCATTAGTTTTTGTAAATATGCGGCTTTATTTTTACCATTAATCCCATAATAATCCTAAAGCTTTCTTATGTAGTCTTTTAGCCCTAGCTCAAACTCTCTCTCTCGGACCTCTCTTACTAATGTTGGCCACACGACAGCTATACCTCTTTGATGCAGTATGGCCGGTCCATCCGTGTTAGAATGTCAATGCATAAGACTCATATTTTGTTTTTTAATAAATATTGTTTTCACTTGACTTAAAATAAAATTACACAGGGTATTTCAAAACGATGCGAAAAAAATAATAGCACAAATTCCTGATGATAAAATATGACGATCTAATCCAACTCACCTTAATCCAAAAGTTTTTCGGAGATACAGGGTGTTAAAAGTTTGTTCTGGTTGTAGTTTTTTATAAATAATTTTGTTAATAATGGGTGAATTGTCATAATATTTCGCTAAAAGGGTTTTTTGGAGTTGAGAAATTAAAACTTGCTATTAATTTTATGGTAAACTCTAGATAGCCTGCGGTATCTTGCACAAATAACAAAGTAAGTTTGTTGTGCCCCTCTCTATAATTTTTAGATACAAATTCTTATTCCTCATTATAATTACATAAAAAGGCATTCCTGGTAAAAATTAATATAAGCAGCTGTTTTTTGAGATATCTGGATTTCAAAAAAATCCTGTATGGCCAGATCCGAGCTATACAGGGTGTTTTAGAATTAGATGCTTATTTCTAAGAGTGTAAATCTTTAGGTGATTTTAAAAACAAAAGTTTAAATAAACCTATGTCCATAATGTTTTAATTTTTAAGATACACAGTGTCAAAGAAAATCTATGTCCTAAATGTCCAGTGGCGGCGCCAGCTTTTTTTTATGTTGGGCGATAAAGGCAGAAAAAATTAGAGGGTGGGCAGCAAAATGTACATTTTTTTAATATCCTTCTTCTCCCCCTCTTTATTTATTGAACGGAATAATTTTAAAAATAGGACTTTAAAAAATTAAATTCATGAGTAAATGACAGGTAAAAAATGGCCTAATTCAACACTGACATCGTGCCAGTTCAATGCGTTTAATTAAATTTCATTTTCAACACTAGCAGGTAGAGATTAGACAGGGAGCGCATGACTCAGAACCTTGCACGATAAATTAACGCGGCAGTCTCGCTTTGTCGTTGCTTTATACCACCTCCTATCCACACATGGTAAAAGTTGCATGCACATAAACGTTTTTAAGTGGCAGTAAGCGTATACGTTGACACGGATTGTTGTAACCCATATTTATTTTTATGGTTTTAAAGAAAAACAAAAATTTTAAGTTATAATTAAAACATAAATTTACATTTTTGCATTATCACAACCCCAAAATAACTTTTGGTTTAAGCGAAAAAGTCTTCAAATCTTCTATTTTAATATGAATGGAATAAATGATTTATGAAAACGAGATAGTTTATTGTTTTAACTTTTGCTTATTGCTCAATTAGCAGGTTGAGCAAGAACATTTTAAGTTGGGCACTCGCCCAACCGCTTCCCCCTGGCGCCGCCACTGTAAATGTCCTAACTTTTAAGATTACAAAGTGGCAAAGAAAACATTTTTTTAAATCTTTACCACCCTCTAAATCTGGAGCCTGCTAGATAACTGATTTTTACATAAAAACGTAAGTTTACATAATACAATTGAAAATCACTGTAAATATCATTTTCGCCAAAAATGTCACTTGGCTGGTTTCTGGCATAAATTCGTCAAATATACTTACTTTCTTTTGAGGACTTTTCGTTTGTTTTAGTTCCCTTTGCCTCTGGAGATGCTTTTCTAACATTTGGAGATCTTTTTGTCCTTGCCGTTTCTTTTCCATCTGCTTTTGCACCATCATTTTTTCGTAATCCCAACCACAGTTTCTTGTAAACTTATGTTTAGCTTTTTGGTTCTTTGGTCGCTTTATTAATGCTTTTTCACATCCTTAATTCTATCCCACCCTGAAGATGTTCCAGAGTTGGGAATATGAGAACTCTTGTTTTTTTCAACTGATTTTTTTCCTTTTTTTGGAAGGGGTAGCTTTTCCCTTCTTTGATATAGTTTTACTCTGTTTAGCTATTTGTTCATAATTTACTATGCAATCAACTTCTAATATTTTTGAACAAATTGTCGTTCAACCTATGGCAAAATATAATTTTTCTCAATACAAATAATAAGGAACAAAGGGTTTTTGTTTATTAATACGTATATGACTTGGAGTGCAAAGCATACCATGTAAATGTGCAGTGTAGATGTAAATAGTCCCCCTGCTAACTAATGTACCCTTAATTTTTTATTTATAAAATTTGTGTATGACTAATGGGAGGATAGAAACTACTTTCTGACGTAATAATAATAGTTGCGATAGTTAGGATGGCGGATGGGTGCCATTACGAGAAAAAATAAATCATTACCTTCACCTACTACAAAATGGTGGTACTTTAAAAATGACCTAAATACCCGATTAGGATGGCCAAATTTCCGAAACTTAGATGTACATAGTGTGGTATTTTCTGAAAGCTCTTTTCTTTTAAAAATCTCTCCAGTTGTGATAATAATAAGAATGTACAGGGTTGGAAAAAAATAACCTATTTTTTTAATGAAAAGATATTTAAAGGTGCCTTAATAAAATACCATATTAATTACATATAACATTATTAGTTTCGAAAATATGGCCATCCAAATTAGAAATTTAGGTAATTTTTAAAGTACCGCAATTTTGTAATAGGTGAAGATATTGACTTTATATTTTGGGGTTATAAAGTACTCGTCAGGAGCTTTAAAATGATATATCACAAGACCTCCCTTTCTATTTAATTTTTTTCCTAAAATGGCGCCCATCCGCCATCTTGATTGTTGCAACTATTACTCCATACCCACATTTTTTATGAAAAAAATTAGGGGTACAAAAGTTAGCAGGGGACTATTTCCGTCTACATTGTAAACACGTTGTGCCACATCAAAAGGTTAATAGGCAGTTTTTGCCAATGCGTGGAAAGGAGACGTTCTAATGCCACAATTTTGGTGTGTTTAAACAGAGAACGAATGCATCTAAAACTTCCATCATTTCAAGCGACACCATTGAAAAATTCCGCTCACCGCTTAAATAAAAATAAAAGTTTATTTTAGTATAATTTCATCTTTAGTTTTGTTTGGAAAGGGGTAAAGTGGTCGGGTGTTGGCCTAGCGTGTTAAAGCGCCGGGTCGTTGAGCGCACAACCGACGTGAGGTGGGTTCGAATCCTGTCGACGGCCAAGGTCTGAAATTTAGTGGTGCAAAATGTATCGACGATAATAGCCAGCAAGGACTAAGGCGCCGGGACCCACTTTGCCGTGTCCTGCGCAACCGTAAATATGCGGACCCCACTTAGTTGGTAGGTTCGTTAGTCCCCCTGGGTGGAGACGAGGTCTTAAGTTGTCGCGGATAGGGCCGTGGTTCGGAACCCACGTTAAGCTGTAGGTCCCGCCTGGCTCATGATACAAAGATTACAAAAAGGTAGGATTTGCGATTCCAAATTGGTTACCTTACACATGACGGAGCAATGTGACATTTTTCGGCGCGATATTTAAATTTAGGTCCTAAAAAGCCTGCAATGTTTGTGAATTTTGGTCATTTTTTTAATATAAGGACGAGTGTCAAAAATATTTTTGACACAAACATTTGTAGTACTGGTGTAAGAATTAATGTTCAGGAAATTATGAAACTTGGCATATTGGTACTTTTTAATAAGAATCTTAACCAGTTAAATTTTCAAAGGTCTACAGAGAACTGCATACGGCATATGTGACATAAAAAAATTGATGTCAGGCCAATACGTTTTTCGGTTACAAGATCCAATAAGTAATAATAAATATCGGCAATAATTAGCAAACATGTTTTTTCGAGTGTTTTTAGGTGAACAATTCGACAATAATCCGATGTATCAATATTTACCTTAGTTGACAATTAATTTATGTGGTACTTGACCTTGTTTTACAAGTTTGTTATACTTTTTTCAGCGACTGTTTTGCCTTTTCAATGAAATATATTTTTGGTGATATAATAAGGGTGGTTAAGAGATCTTATTAGTAAATAAACCTAACAATTTAAAACCTATAACCTAGTTTTAAGATGTTTGTGCAGTAGATTTCTATTGTTTTTACGCAGCGTTGCCAAATATAAATACCACAGTAGTCAAATTACCTTAAGCACTTATTTGACTCTTGTGGTATCGGTAGAACTACCTTAAACAAAAATCTTTTGTTTTTAAACTAAAATTAGACATATTTAATAAAAATACTACAATAAATGCGAGAAACGAAATCGTTCAGAGAGTAGTTTCGTTACTCGCGGTACTAAAGGGCGCACCCGTTACTCAGTGCCGAATACATACGGTTTGCTACCGGCTTCTCATACAACGCTACAGGTAGTCATAACTCATTTTTTCAAATGGAACGAGGGTGGTTTGTTAGCATATACTAAAAGAGCATTTTATTTTGAATAATCTGATACCCCATAGGCGGTATTTCGGGAAAGGTTTGTATCCAAAAAGCATGTAATAAAGGGATTCTAAGCTAGCTTATGCGAGCTAGGTATAAAGCCTTCGTGGGCTGTCATAAAGATAAAAATAAAATAAAAATCTAAACTTACCATTGTACTAAATGATAATATCGATTTATGACAACATTATGAATTCATTATGTGTTCTGTAAAAACAGTCTTACCCGAAATACCACCTATGTGGTACCAAATTATTCGGAATAATTTGCTTTTTTAGGATAAGCTAACGAGCCAGCCTCATTCAATTTGAAAAAATGAGTTATGACTCATAGGATTTTGCAAACTTTTATTTCGGCCTGAGAAGTCGTAAAAAATAATAGACGATTTTTTTATTTTTCCATGGCTACTTAACCACGACTTAAAATAAATCGATTATGCTTTATCATGGCACTTTAAATTGAAATTTTGAAAATACAGCAGAAATATCAATAAATAATAATATCAATAAGATAAAAGATAAGATATAATATAATAAGATATATAATAATATATAATAATATAATATAATATAATATATAAGATATATAATAAGATAAAATATAACAGTGGTGACATTTAAAATTAAAGAAGTAGCAATCATTTGCGGTTAAACCGAAAGTAATAGGACACAAGTAAATAGATTAATCAATTCACAATAATGTCATATAACGAAATACCAAATTTCATCTTTCTATAGTAAAAGATAAATAAAATTATAGGGAGAACCACCAGTGAGAACACCCGGTATACTAGTTATTTTAGGCTTTAATTCACCAAAATTAACGGCCCATTCATGCAGATTTTAATAGATAATTTCTTTTAAATAGCCCCATAAAAAAAAATGTACAGGGTGTTAGATCTGGAGATCTCGGAGGCCATAGAATTGTACATCTAGTAAAAATCAGCTTTTGAGAAACGGTTTCAAATAAATAGTCTTGAATTTGTCTTGGGTTGTGAGCGAAACATCCGTCCTGTTGAAACCAAATTTTCTTAAAATTAACTTCGAATTTCGAACAGCTGGGATAATATTTTGCCGCAATAGAACATTATCACTGCCTAAAATTCCGGTCAAATATTTGGCTTTTGCTGGTACTACTTCGTAATGGTAGAATTAAATGCAGATTTTCTCGAGATTAATATCGCACGACTGAAGGGTTTTGTCGACCTAACAGAGAAAAAGACTAAGGTAGCGTCCATGAATACGTGGGACATTTTGTTTTTTAATTTTTGACCTCCCCTTCCCCTCTGGTGAGATTTTATGAGATTTGCTTAATCCCCTTCCCCCATCCCCCAATCTTATGTGACATTTTTTAAAAGTTAGTTTGGCGCCATGAAATAAATAGAAGGGAAAAGAAGGCACAATTTCTCAAACCGAAATTGACTCTGTTTTCTGGGAAACAATTTTAACAATCAAGAAAAAAATGGTTTTCGACCCAAAAAGTTACACTACATCACAGAATACAATACTCCTGGGGAGACCTGCCCAAATCTCGTAACTTTCTACTATTTCCCGTTTCTAGCGGAAGAAAAATTACGTGATGTTTGAACAGGCAGACCCCCTTTCCCACATAGTGAGATTAAGTGAGATTCAACTCGACCCCCTTTTCCGCAACAAGAAACTAAAGGGGGGATCTTTTCTGCTTAATCAGAAAAAAATATAAAAACTTCATAAAGAGTAGTGTGTAGTACTTTTTTCTCAATAATATTGACTGTAGTGCCCACTGAGACACCACTGGACACAATAATCTTAATGTAAGCCGATGTTTTCAAGCGCCTTATTACATTAAATAAGTGTACCAAATCTGATCTAACTCATTTAATTCATTTTTTTAAATTTAAGCGCCCTTTATCTTAAAAATGAAGCAACTCTAAAGATATGTTTAAAACAACATTTTTTTCATAAAAAGACATAAGAAATCACCCTCCTAAATTTCGTACCGTATTTATAAAACACCTTATATTTTACTGTGTTGATTATCCAAAACAAAACTACGTTATTTGTGTTTAAACCTCAATAAGGTAAATGCACTAGTAATTGACACCTTGTTAGTAGTTGACATCTCACCAATTTATCAAATAAAATAGGACTCTTAAAGAAGTTTTCAACATTTTCTAAGTCACAAAATCATATAGCATCATCTATGCGCCATCTCCCAAGTTATAGAACTTATTCCGTGACAACCCACAATTTGGCGCCAATTTTCCGTCGCATGATCTTGTGACACTCAGGTGCTGCGAATTTTGCTAAACAGTAGTGATAAGAAGGTAAATATTTGAAACATTTGGTTATTCAATTAAATTTTGCATAATCCTAGTTGTTGGTTTATAATTTGGTAGTGTAGACATCAAAGTTATTGTCTGTATTTGTAAGAAACATATTTATAACCTGCAAAAGGGTAATGAGCTTGGTGTCAAGCACCAACACAGGTAAAAATGCAATTTTAGTAGTTGACATAAATGTCAACTACTAGCATATTAAGCAGATGATCTTTTTTCAAGGTTTTTCGACTGTATTTATTTAGTAGTTAAGTGACCCTACCCCCATTTTCAGTACTATAATTGTAGAGTCACTCATTCTAGTAGTTGACAACATGTCAATTACTAACATTCTAAGATGTCATCTACCAAAACGTGTATATTTACAAAAATTGGAGCAAGCTTAATAATGAAATCAAACTGTAATCAAAAAATTCTACACAAGATGATGTAGAATTGGGAAATGAGGTGTCTACAGATGTGAAAAAAGTACCAGCTGTAGCCAACTCAAAAGAATGGTAGAATTACCATGAAAGTAAAGAAAATAAGAAGAAAAGATTACTGGAAGAAAAAAAGGCTGAAAAGAGACAAAATGACATTTTAAGAAAAGAGAAGCTTGAACAGCTTAAAAACACAAAATCGATTAAAAACTCGTCATAGACAAACGAAAGCCACCTACAAAGAAAATACAATATTCATCAAGCAGTGAGGACGATGAATTCTGGGCTGAATCAGGTAGCAGAATAGATGATATATCTTCTGAAGAACATCAAACTGATGATGAAATTGAAATATCTAGCTAGTCTAATTATAACCAAGGTGAATAGGTATTGGTCAAATTTCCAAGAAATGTAAAAAACATAAATATGTGTGCATTATTCAAAAGCTTTTCCAAAATAATGAGGCTGAAGTTTTGGCTATGAATTATTGCGACGAAACAAAAACTGTGTTTAAACCAAATGATACAGACGTTAGCGTTATAAAATATAACCAAATATTAAACAAAACTACCAAACCCAAAAATAATTATTTCTGGAGACAGAATAAAATATCAGTTTTTAAATCCTATAAACGTTGACGGTTAATAATGTTGTATTTGTATTCTTAATAAAATATTTCACATGCTCTCGTAAAAAGTTTTTTTGTTCAATGTCAATTACCAGTACTTTGATGCGTCAACTACTAAAAGAAATTTTATTACAAATGTCAAGTACTAACGATTTTTTGTAATTTTTTGTGAATTTTATACAAAATGCTGTGTGTCTTAGATTCTCAAAATATTTGATGTTATCACACTCACAAGAAAATAAACTATGGATCCTTACTATGTTTGTTCTAGGAAATGTTAATAATACAGATATGATGGCAAAAAATTAATTTCTGTGCATTATAATGTCAATTACTAGTGCGTTTACCTTAAGTGTTTTCTCAAATTCGTCCTTCATGGACACTCATTTTTATTTCACCTGCCTTTTGACTTGGTTAAATAACTGAAAATTAGTAAGACAAACCTCTTTCATAATTGTTTCTGACTGTATCTCTTCAATATCATAATCATCACCAATTAAATCCTGAGTTAAACTGTGATACCGTTTTAAAAGTGGCTCATTATGGTCAGCTACCTTAGATAGTGATATTAACGACTGTGATCGTACCCTATTTGTAGGTTTTTGTTTACGGTTAAGTGGCACTAAAATAAAAAAAAAAGACAATGCATAATAGCAACCAAAAATATTGTAAATAAATCAAAAAATAGAATATACAGGCTGTTACAAATTAGAGGAACACCACTAGGATCTCGGAAACGGTAAGAGATACAGGGTTGGTTAAAGCTGGACAAAGTTGCGCATTTTTATGCTTAACAACATTCCGTTTAAAAATTTTAGCCATTCCGGAATTATTCGGCAAAAACCGAAATTTCCCGAAACAGTTTTTATTGTTTTCTTGGTTTATTTGAAGATATATTAACATTGCCACTTTTTTGTTCCATAAAATGATGTTACTAAATTTAAAATCCGACGTGTCGTCTTTGAGCCACCATCATCAACTTTGTTTTTTTAAATGGGCGGAATATTTGGTTTTAAACTAAATACACTCGTATTTTAATTCTAAATACAACGATATATCACACGTTACATTTATGTGACGTTTTGAACCACCATTCACTATTTTTCCATTAAAAATTACGTTTTTATTTCAAACGATTTTGAAAATTTACATTTAAAGGTAAGTATGCACCCATTTATTTCTTTTTCTACTCATTTTTATCCCTTTTAAAAATTTAATTATTTATAATTTAACTAACGAGCTACAAGAATTAAGGTAATTTTTATAAGTTTACTTTTACGTAATAACATAAAGCATTTAATTTAATAAAACGCCTCTATCAACTTTATCGTAGCCTGTCATATAAAAATGCATTACTACTTACCTGCAAACGAAAATTTTTCCGAACGTTTGGGGTAAAATCGTTATTTGTAATGGTAAAATGGTGAATGATGATGGTTTATCGGTTCGAAACGTCGCATAAATGTAAAGTGTGATTTATCGTTGGTTTAGGAATTAAATTACTAGTTTATTAAGTTTAAAACGAAGTTGATAATGGTGGCTCAAAGACAAAACGTCGGATTTTAAATTTAGTGACATCATTTTATAGAACAGAGAAAGTGGCAATGTTAATGTGTCGTTAGTTTTAAAATGTTTCTTTAAATAAACCGAGAAAACAATTAACACTGTTTCGCAAACTTTGGTTTTTGCCGGATAATTCCGAAACGGCTGCAAATTTTTAAGAGTTTAAAACGGAATATTGTTAAGCATAAAAATGCGCAACTTTGCCCCAATTTAACCAACCCTGTAACTTTTACCGTTTCCGAGATCCTAATGGTGTTCCTCGAATTTGTAACAGCCTGTATAGTAGCAGAAATGATCAACGTTGATAAAACCGTCAAATTCGTGACCTGAAGCTATCTAGTTTATTGAGACTTCGTGATTTTAAAGCAACCAACTACTGTTCACCCATCGAGTGTCCCAGGACAAAGCTTAAATTAACAGGAAAAGAAATTTCTCGCTATGGACATCCTCGAATAGCATTCAACGATGCTTTAGAGGGTCGTCTCGACGGCCACCAATCTATCGCCGACTATCGACGAACATCTTAAAACCAACACTTTTTTGTTCCCATTTTTTTCATCCAGGTTGACTCTCTGGGCGAACTGTTTTTTCTTTTGGGTTATTAATGGTAGGTTTACATCTGACATTTACTGCACAATATTTATATCAGATAGAAATTCTGGCTAATATAAACAATCAAAAATTTATATCAGACATACATTTTTGACCGTTTACATAGCTAGAATTTCTGACATTAATATCAGATGTAAACCTACCATAAAAAGCCACTCTGCCCAAAGAATTTCTATCTTTTATTATAATCTATTAATTAGACTCAAAAATATTTACTTTTATTATTACATTAACTTTATATTTATGTAAATATTTATATAAAAAATAAATTATGCGGAGTAGTAAAAAATGTTGCAACGAATAAGATTTTTTGTATTATTGGGATATTTAAAATAGTTTACATATGAGGGGCCTAGTTTTAAAGTTTAAAATCTCCACTAATACTTTTTAATACAACAGTGAAATAAGTGAATTGAAGATATGCTCTTTATTGGTTAGGCGGATTCATTTATTCAATGGTTTTTATGTTGGGTACACGTCAAAATCTATTTAGAAGGAATGGGACCGCTTCGGTCCTAGTCCCGGGGTATAGCGAGCAACCCCTGTTCAGCCCTATTGACCCCTATGAACTGGCTGGTCGCCTGGAAACAAAATTTAAAAAAACCGGAAAAAAAAAACAAAAAATTCTAATTAAAAACGACGTTGTCAAGTTAAAATTAAGTTAAAAAATAAAAATAAAAAATTTACTTATATTTAAATTAAAAATGATTAAAATTTTAGCCAAAAAATGTATATTCACTAAATGTAGAAAGTTCTAACCAGAGTGCATCTCCTAAATTTGGTGAATATATGGAAATCACTATCAGGAATTTGAAACACTTAAAGCAAATTACCAACGAGAAAATGTTGCGAAGAATCGGAAAGCTACAGAAAATTGCATTTTCAATAAAGGAAAAAAGCTTGAATATTAATCTAATATATCATCTAATGAGACATGACCAATATCGCCTTCTGCAACTTAATATTCAAGGAAAGGTGGATAACAGAAAAGGTCCAGGGAGAAAAAGAAACTCATCAAAACCTACGCAAATGGTCTGGCCTGAAATCTGTGTGTGATATCTGTGTGTTAGACAAGTCTCTAATAATATATGCATCGTTATGTTAACAGCCTTCATCCACAACGGATAGGCAACAGAAGAAGAATAATTAATAGTTTAAAAAACTAAAAAAACACACTTTTATATGCAACCGAACTAAAAATTAGAAAATAATTTTTCATTACAAAGAGTTTGTCACTTCAGAGTAAAAAGCGTGGGGTGCATTTTACTATTTTTTCATAACTTTTCCATCATAGATATTTGCAAATAGAATAATTATAACATTTAATATATTAAGCACCCCACGCTTTTATTCTGAAGTGACAAACTCTTTGTAATGAAAAATTATTTTCTAATTTTTAGTTCGGTTGCATATAAAAGCGTGTTTTTTTAGTTTTTTTAAACTATTATTTATTTTTCATTTTTTAGTTCGATATATCAATTGGTTTTTTAAAAATAAATGCTCCAGTTTATTCACTAAAAAATTCCTTCGCCATTGTGTCAAAAGACACAGAGGATCTGTAAAGGAATTTATTTATCCTGGCGGTCCTAATCAGGATAACGGGATACTGTTTTTAAATTATTGCATTGTCATCGGTCCTTGATACGTGTGCAAAGTTTCAAAGAAATTGAATCGCTGGAAGTTGGTAAAAATTAGGCTCAAAGATTCCGTTACATAGATAGATAGATAGATAGATAGTTACAACCCAAGCTAATAAAAGCGTGTTAAAAAGACACCTGTTATACAACTAGAGTACGTCTAACGCACGTTACCTGCCACTTATGACCGTCTTCATCCCCTATAAGCGCATCTCTTGACATGACATATACACAATTGCCACTGACAGTAAAGTTGTTTTCATCGTACGTCACATATTGCAAATGTGGCAATTTTTTTAATACAAATGTTTTCAAAAAAATATATATATATATTAATTGATCGCTAATTACTAATTTTTCAAAAAATCGCTAAAGAAAAAATCGGTACTGTCGATCACTGGTATTCAAGTTAAGTTGATGTGACATAAACAAAATTATTTATATCTGACACACATTATAGGAAAATATTACCTTGAGATATCGAAGGTAATTCAAAATCGGCCTCATCATCATTAACAAAGTTTGAACTTTGTGTTATAGTGTCAAACTTTTCTTGATTATCACTTAACCAATTAATAATTTTTGTTTTAGTATCGTTGTCAGTAAAATGCAGAACCTTAGGCATTTCTTGTTTTTTCTTGTTAACATAACTTCTTGTAGTTGGACCCACTAATTTGCTGAATGGATCTTCAATAGGTTTTTACATGGTAACAATTTCGGTTTGTTATTGACAAAAGAAGGTAATACATCTTGTGGCGCGGTGTCGATTATTTCTTGAAGTTTTTCTTTGTCCTTGGGTAATACATGAACTAAAAAAATAGTTTATGGGTCAATCAACTTTTATCTATCTAAACGCGAAATCACTCCCTGGTAAAAAACAGAAAATATTATGAATTCAAGGGTTTTATTAGTCACTTTTTTATTAATTTCAATTAAAACAAATCCTTAACTTATAATTCTAGTCATTATTTTGGCAATTTATTGTTTTTTTTAGTTATTCAAAGTGACGTGTTTTATAAATTTACTCTTGGTCCCCATGTAACAAGAGTATCAATAACTTCATATTACTAAAAAAGCTTCTATTTAGGTAACTGCAATTTTAAGAAGTAATATATCGGTACACCACTTATTAAGAAAAAATATGCCATGTTTTTAAAAAAATTAGTTTGGCATTTCTTTGCATATGTATATTTGGTCCCAGAAAAATCCGTCGCACCGTATGTCCATAGGACAACCAAGATAATTTTTTAAACCAAAATAAAAAGGGCGTAGTGTGTACACTGTCGTTAAGTCGCTATTCTTGTTAAATAATTGCGACCGTTAGTCATTTTTTTTCTGTCAAAACTGCGGCCTCAGTCGACCAAGTTTCGCAAAAAAGAGTGGTTGGCTTTAATGTGTCCATCAGATAACCAGCAAAAATACGTAAGTAATCAGACAGTTCAAGGTAAAAATTTAAAAAAATGTCCCTCGAACAACCAGTTTCTTGGAAAAGCAGTTGGATAACAGAGGTAAGAATTTGATACGTTTTAATAAATTACGGTGTTTTGTATATTATTTGATCTAAATTTTACTATAAGCATAACAAAAAAACAAAATTGCATATTTACTAGTAATTTTTAATTCTATACATTTTTTTCTTATAACAATTCTTAGGTAATATTAGCAACAACACAGGTACTTTACTCTTAAGCAAAAATTACGGTTTTGGCCGAACCTCGTAGATTATTATTATTATTATTATTATTATTAAGTTCTTTATTTAGCAACTTGTACTAATTAATATAATATAACTAAATGTGTATAAATTTGAAGATTTCCAACATTAAAAAATCGGATCGTTATCAAATATAGTTGGTTATAAAAAAGTCTTTAAGTAAGGAAGACTACACATACAAACAAATAATTATCATAAAAATAAAACAAGAACACATTTTAAAAAATCAATTAGAACTCACATATTCAACACATGAACTTTATTAGGAAGTTCTTATTTACTCTTTGTGATACTTGTCTTAAAATTTTTCTTTTGTGCACAAGATTTTTTAACCGATATTTTAAAACCGACGACCGATACTACAATTCAAAACATCTAGAAGGTGGTGATTTACAGTAAAAATTGTCAATGACGGCCACCAAAAATCTAAGAATAATTAATAAATTAAGGTGGCCGTTATAACCAGGTAACAGGTATTATCTGTAAGATAAAATGTCGATATTCTATTATCAATATAGCGTAAAAATTGATTTTAAAGAGATCAATGTTTGTTTTCGATGTTAACATCGATGGTAAACAACGATTTTGCGGTGGATACCTGTTTTACACTATTTCCACTTTCCCGCTGTCAAGTGTAATCAATCTGTATTAAGAATAAACATGAAATAATCGTCTATCTTCCTTGGATACATGCAAATTAGCCATACTATTTGTTTCTAGAAGAAAATTAGGAATGTCTCCGTCTAACACATTTTATTAAATTTACAAATTGTCGTTTGTCTTTACTAAACATTAAAATGTTGACGTAATCGTCATTTTTGGGATTTAGATAGTATTAATTATGTTCATCAGTAAAATTAATGGTAATGAACAGTTTGAACAGAAATATACAAGTCAAATAAAAAATATTTGTTTAAGATTCTTTTCTCATTTTAATATAAAAAATACAAAAACATAAGGATCTAGCGGCTTCAACAAACGCATAAGCTAATCTAAAAAAAAGCACACATTACTTACAGTGGAATCAGTGCCTATAAAATTTCTTTAAAAAATAAGGTAAATAAGAATGGGTCTTAAATTTAACCATCTGTTCTTTAAGTCATTTTGAGATAAAGAGTTCACATAAATATAGGTCTGCAAATGTTTCGTTCTCAAGTTACAGGGTGTACAAAAAAAGGGTTTTCCGTAAATATCCTCAGTATTATTTACACATATATTTTTGTTATTTAGCAGTATTGTTAACAGTATTAGGAAGCTTATTTGGCACTCTCTTAATTAAATTTATTAAGTAGAATAACATCTTGAGCGGCAGCTGAATGAATATTTCTAAAAAAAAATGTATGCCACTGGCTTTCTTGCAATTTTTATATTTTCTTTGAAATAAGCTAATGAAATAGAGCTTTTTTGGTTGTGTTTTCGGGTTTTTTTTTAATAGTTTAACAAACCTGCATCTTGAGAATGAAAAATTTGCACACTAGAACTCCGTTCTAAAATTACTTAAAAATTATCTGTAGAAGGTATTTTTTTTTATTAAAATATTTGCTGTTCACTCAGCCAGCGCTGGCCATTGTACATAGATCCGATTTATAGGGGAATATCCTTTAGAGTGTCAATACTATGTCCGATTTATGCTATGTGCCAACTGTAGCATTCTACAGTAGGGTCGAATGAAATACATTTTTTTTTCAAATCGTTTTCGGATAGTTTTCAAAATGTGCCTTTGGATGTACGAAAACTCGTGTTAAAATCTGAAGACCTTAACTTTTTATCTTCAGGTTCCTTACTGGCTCTGAAGTTTGCTAAATATTTTAATTTTATTGACTTTTTTCGACTGAATTTAAAAATTTAAGAATACATATTCTACTTAATGCTTGCAACCTAATAGGTTTATAATGATGGTAAAAAAATGTTTTTAAAAAAATATTACTTAACTTGTATGTCTAAAGGTTTGTTTAGCCTTTTAAAAACTGCCCGTCTATGGCCAATTTCGGATTAAATATAGCGCGCTGAAAATGTAATTTGGCAACGTTTACGGCGGTACTGGCGATAACTTGCGTTATTAGAGCAAATTAGAATGGAGTCTAAAAACAATTTATTATAAAAAATAAATAAAATGCAGGTCAGGAAGGCTCCAGTGTATCAATGCAAGGCTTACTCAGTTTAAATGCAGATGCTAAAAGTATTCTTTGGTAGGGTAGGGCGGGGCTAGTTGAGCATAGAGGTAAGTTGGGCAATCAAAATATCTCAAAAACTATCGACCGCACGCGAAAGCATCAAATAGCGTAAAGAAGGGGTTGCGCGAGGGAACTCATTGTGCGACCACTAGTGGTGACGCGGCGATCGAGAAAAGTATCCGTGCGCATTGTTTATTTTGTGTTTAAAAAGTTAAATAATTGCAAGCCGGAAAATTTTATCTGTGATAGTTAAATGTACTTCCGTTCTCAATCAGGTAAGTGTTAATCTTAAGTAAATTTATTGCAGTTTTATTATGTGTAAAGATTTTGGATATAATTCTAACCGGATTTTTAATAAATTCACTTTTCCTTTAAAGTTTCAGGTTGGGGTTAGTTGAGCTACAGTTGCCCACACGGTTTTAAGTATAAAATGTTTTTTTATTATTTCTTAGTATACGGACTTATAACAGTAAGACTACTAGAGTCTCCTCAAGATTTAAAAGAAGCTGCAACCCAAACTTTGTACAAGCAACAAAGAAAACGAGCTGACCTATCTAACTTATAAATTTTCTCTGGAAATAGTTCGACCATACCCAAAGGCTGGTCCAAGAAAAGCCAAATCAAACAGAAGATAAAGAAAAGCTGCAATTTTCACAAATACAGAAGGCATTACAAGAGAAGCAAAATAAAACTGCTAAAAAACTTTTAAAAACGAAGATGAGTCAATGGAAATTTAAAATTTTTAAATAAAATTTTCTAACAAAAACATTTTTAAATAAAAATATAGAAAAACGTTATAATTTTAAAAATTTAAATAAAATTTACAAACTAAAATTTTTAAAAAAATTGGTAAGGCATTTCTTTCTAGATATTAAATCCAATAGTTAAGCTAAGCTAGGTACGTTGCTGTTTTATTAATGATAATTGTTGTTTTGACTCTATAAGATTATAAATATAAACAGTAAATTGTTAAAATGTATTTTTTTGTAAACGTTTCTAACATTCAAGCCATGATTTGACTATACTTTCTAAGTGCTCCACTAGCCCCATACCCATGCTCAACTTACCTCACCTATGGGGTACGTTGGGCATACTTGACTATCTACAATAAAATAGATGTAGCTCCTAAATTCGACTTATTAGAAAGAAATTACTATGGACACTATTGCTAAGGGATAAATTGCTAATCCATCAGTATGCATTATGAGCCCCTAAGACTTATTTTGAGGAGCTATAAATGATGAAGTGAAAAATTGCTCAACTAGCCCCGCCCTACCCTACATGAAAATATTAAACCATTAATTGCAATATAGGTATAAAATTCCCATTTCCGAACCACCTACAGATGTTATCTGCTACCACACCCTATCTGGCTGGATCCTAGGTGCTTTTTAGTATGTGAGTGTCCAGATATCAGGCCTGTAATAGTTCTTAGCTGAGTTCTATTCATGCCCAGTAGTTGGGATGCAAAGTCCTGAGAGGGGCCCTTAAGCATTGCTCTGGTATGCACTATCTTTGTTTCTTTGTTTCCAATACCCATAGTTCTGGTTCAAACTTGAGAACCCCACCGGACATGCCTGGGGTGCAGGCGACTGCCAGGTTTGGGTTGTTGCTACCCGCTTTTTAAAAATACAGGGTAGTAAAGTTTGGAAAAAATAAGCTTTTTACCAAGTTTACAAGTTAATCCATTTAGGACATAGGTTTATTTAAACTTTTCTTCTTAAAAAACCTAAGAATTTATACTTAAACACTCTGTATACCTTAGACATGGCCATACAAGAAATATTTTTCCAAACTTCTGATATCTCAAAAACCGCTGCTTAAATTAACTTTTGCCAAGTTTACATTTTTTATGTAAAATAAGTTGAAGAATAAGAATATGTATCAAAAAGTAACATACAGGCATACAGGCTTAAAAAAGTTATTTTGTGTTTAATTTGTGCAAGATATGCAGGTGGCGCCCCTGGAGTTTACAATAAAATTTATAGCAGATTCTTATTTTTCACTTCCTACAACTAGAGGTGTGTCAAACCAGCTATTTTGCTTTAGCAGTTGCTTCTGCTACTGCTAAACAAAAATAGCAGTTAAAAATAGCTGCTATTTTAATAGCATATGCTTTTTTAAGATAATTTTATACATATTATGTATATGTATGTAGTATAGTAGTATAAATGTAAATATAAAAACACTGTAAATTGTTTATATGGCAGGAAGACTTCGGTTGTTAGCCTTTTGGGCCAAGTGCCTAATAAAGTTTGTGAATAATAAAAATATACATATTATTTCTAAATTATCGTTTAATGTATTATCAATACATAAGACATGATAGATGTGAACGTGTCTTTTCTAAAACAGGAAATATTATTTCAGAACAAAGAAGCCGCATTAGTTGGGAAAAAGTTTAAAAAAATGTTTTTAAACGAAAATCAAAATTTATTCTAGTGTTTTCTAGGTTATGTTTATATGTTATATTTTCTATTGTTTTTTGTGTTTTCTATTTTTTTTTCTTCCAAATTTAGTAAAATTTTAGAATGTTTTTTTTTTGTTTAATAATTTATAGTTTGTGCAAATTCCCGTTTCTCTTTTATTGATATTACGTAATAATAAGCTATGTACATAATAGGAAATTTACCTAAAAATAATATTTTCTATGAACACACCCAAAATCTGTTAAAGGTTAGTACAATTTTTTCCTGAATTTAGCGTTGGCGTTCGCTATTCGCAGTAGTTAATTGCAATATATTATAATATAATCGAATTATAAACGAATAACCAAATCACACTCCAAACTCTAACCTACATTTTTTGCTCGATAGCAAAGCAGCAAGTGACGTTTCAAACTATTCAAACATAAATTAGCATTTAGCAGCCGATGCCGATAGCTCGGTCGCTCAGTCCGCACCGCCCTCCACCAACTAAGCGGCCAAGCTATCAGCAGTCCGCCTTTCCCGTCTTGCCGTGCATATCAATAGCTACATAAATAATTTATACACCAGATAGCAGCTAAAAAAAAGCAGGTTGCTATTTAGCAACCCACCTCTACCCACAGCCACCTACAACAAAATATTTTCCCAATCCACCTACTATTTACAAAATATATTATAATCAGTAGAAAAAATCAGACTATAAGGTAAGTTGAGTTAGTTCATCATAGTAATTTTAGCCTCAGGAATTTGTGGTAGCTTTTTGTCCACACCTTTTAGAAATACCTTGTATATAAGGGCCTATATGCATCAAAAGATGCTCTGTAAAAACTTTAATAAGATAGAAAATAAATTAAAATCATAGGAGGTACTTGAAATCTCAACTTAGCAAATATCCCACTTTGAGGCTCTATAACTCTAAAATTAGGGGCGAACGGACAGTGAGCCCATGAGAACATTTAAACAAAAGGTCAAGATTTACAGCATACCAAATTAAAAAAAAAAAAAAATTAACCTAAAGCCACTTTCCATAAGGATTTAGCGGGGACCTTTTTAAGTCTTAAGTACATATCTCCAACTGTCTTAAAATGAATACTGAAATAAATACTTACTGTCATGAGCATATGTTTCCTTAACAAGTTGAGATGACCGATCCACAAATTTTTTAAGGGCATCTGCAAAGCAATCTTTAAAAACAGGAGCTCGTTTGTTAATTGGGAATTTACACAATGGACATAGAGGCGAATTTTGCAATCTAAGTTTTTGCAAACAAGTACTGCAAAAGTGATGTGAACATTCTAATTCAACTGTATTTTCTACTAGGTCTAAGCTAAAAAATTAAAATACAAATTTAGTTTAAAGGTTTTAAGTTACTTTAAGCAATAATTAAAAAAAAAACTTACCAAATAGGACACTTAAGTTTTGCCTTAAGTGCTAATAAAATGTGTGTTATTTTTGTAATTTTTCTGGATTCATTGTTAAAAAAATGTTTACATTTTTCTCAGCCCTTTCTGCTCTGTTTTGGCGGTTTGTTTTGGTTTTGACATTTGTCGTGTTTTTGCGTAATGGGTTGCCTTTCCTGGCACAGGATAAAATTCCGATAGTCGGACAAGAACTAGTTAACAAAGAATTATCCGATAATGATTTGTGCATTTGTCCATTACAAATTTAAAATGCTTTTCCCGCCAATCACAACGCTGAATTATCATCCGCGAGCGGAAAACCGATCTTAAGGACAGTCGGCGTAAAGCCGGCTGTTCATGAAAACGGTTTTCCGGTCGCGGATTGATAATTCAGCGTTGTGATTAGTATGTGCAAATTTAAAATGCTTTTCCCGCCTATCACAACGCTAAATTATCATCTGCGAGCGGAAAACCGCTCTCATAAAAACGGTTTGCCGCCCGCGTAATAAAAATACGCGCAGATAATCCGCTGACACGTCCATTGTAGCGGAAAATATTAAAGCTGGCTGTCCATTTATCATCAGCGGTTTTCCGCTCGCGGATGATAAATTTAGCGTTATGATTGGTTAGTGCAAATTTAAAATGCTTTTTCCGCAAGCGGAAAACCGCTCTCATGGACAGCCGGCGTAAAGCGTTTTGTTTTAAATATGGTGATTTTATGTTAAAATTTTCTTTGGTTAATACTACGGTTGTGAAGGTTACAAAATGTCAATCATCATCTGTCTGTGGGGTGGCAAATGAATTGGATAATGGAAAATAATGCTCCTTTGACATCCTTAAATAATTGAAGTATTTTTCATCATCGTGTTGTCTTAACTCCTTTAATAAAGTATAATATTGGCTATTAACTTTTCTTTCTTAAGCTTAAGGCTTAAAGCCGGCTGTCCATGAGAGCGGTTTTTCGCTCGCGGATGATAATTCAGCGTTGTGATTGGTTAGTGCAAATTTAAAATGCTTTTTCCGCCAATCACAACGCTGAATTATCATCCGCGAGCGAAAACCGCTCTCATGGACAGTAGTCTTAAAGCCTAGTACATATACTTGTGAAATGCTATTTGCGAATTGCGGAACGTGTTCTAATTGGTCAATTTTTAAGGAAACATTCGAAAGTCGTTGGAAATTGACCAATCAGAACACGTCTCGCAAATCGCATTTCGCAAGGTATGAACTATAAGCTTGACGAGTTTTAAATTTGTATATTGGTGCCAGGGGGAACAGGGTAATGAAAGGTTTATTTGAGCGTCATTTTGTATAGTAAAATAAAAAAAAATAAACAGCATAAAAGAAGGTCTTCACCTAAAAACATCTACTTACTCACTTTGTTCTTACCAAAACATGTTCTAGACAAAAAAGGAGGATAAAGCTCTTCAACTTACAAACCAGTAACGTAGATACTATGAGACTAGGGGAGCGGTACCCCGAGGCCTCCAAGGAGTGTGACTTAGTAAGTATAAAAGTATAAATAATAGAAGTAGTGCATATTTGTATGTTGCTACTTTACAACCTTTGCGTGTAAAAACCCTTAAAAAGAATTGTATAAGTGCATTGCATCCATACATTTGACTTCTTTGGGTGCATTGGCTGCCGTGCACCCATGTACTCGCCGCCTCTGGAACCAAGCTTATAACCAGCGCACATTCTATACAACGCAGAATTTAGAAGGTTATTATTTCTTGCAACCCTCTGCTGATAAGGTTGTTAGAATATCTAGTATAAAGCATAAGAAGGCACACGCGACGAAATAAGTGACAACCTAGGCAAACATAGTCGGAGGAGCATTTGCGGTCTCTCGAAACAATCCACGTTGAACTAGAGAAAATTAGTGTTAGTCTACTTTTCTTTCTCTTTTTGATATTTGATTGTTTCCTATTATGAGAAACCACTTGTTTGGTTTAAAACGGATCAATCAGATTACAGAAATAAAATATGCAGAGTAAAACCCGAGACTTACTTCAGGACTTTTGTTATTATTAAAAATTGAAAGCAAAAAAAAGGCCCCACTTTATAACGTTCTTTTTCTTATTTGTTTTTTTTTGTTCGTATTAAAAATTTTTGAAAAGCGTCCCGCACATATTTTTGCTTACAGACCTTTGGAGACCCCTCTAGCCTGGGAGCCCTGTATCATTGATACGGCGATAGCTACGCCCCTGGATGGACAGCTGGATCCAGATTTTAGTAAAAGGTTTCCATGTGTGATTTTCGTCACAGTACATAACAGTACGACTGCGGAAGCTTAAACACATATTTTCCCGCCATTTCATATTCATTAATTGTCATCTAAACGTAGGCAACCAACAAAACATTCCAAATTTCTTGAGTTGACGCATGAGCTGTAAAACAAAAAATAATCACAAAAACAAAATGGTTTCTTTCTCGCTGTGTGTGTTTATTATGCACTTTTTGTGAAAATTGAAAAGTATGTGTAGTTTATAATATTATTATACCAAAATAATTTTAAACATGACTTAAAGTTCGTTTTAAATTGCAACAGAAATACCTAAAAGTATAGTTACAAACATGAAAATTCCTTAATGCTGTGGTTCTCGGCACGTTTGAGTGAATAAAGAACACTTATAATTGTAGGCTATTTTAAGAGGCTTTTAAGAAATATATCACACAAATTGAATAAGAAAGTTAAAAAAAACTGTTTTACTACCTACAGTTCGTGTTTTATTTTGTTAAATAAACATTTTTTTTGTTTATTTTTCACCAGTTTCAACCTTGTAACAATTTTAGGATTTTTTAAACAAACAACAGAAAAATTACAAGGATTTTGCGATGAACGTCAACTTTTTGCATTGGAGATGCGGGGCGGGAATGTCAACAGATCGCTAGTTTAGCAAAATCGGCTTTACTACATTATGAGGGAAATGGTAGGAGGCTGTTGTGTGTGTTCTGATGATAGAGGCTGGTCTGAAAATCCCCTTGTTTACTGTGATGGACAATCTTGTAATGTTGCTGTTCACCAAGGTAAATTAAAAATGGTAATTGTTTACAACCCGGATGCATCGCCGATTATAATAAAATTGGTATATGGGGGATTTTTGGGGCGCTGATCACAAACCTGAAAAAAATTTAATGGGACACGTTTCGTCTTTGAGATATTCATTATCAAACTTGAATAATATGAATAATGATAATGAACTAACCTAAATTCACCATATTATTCCTTTTTTGCACACAATTCTTGTGTTTTCCGCTAAGTTGGCACTTAATTTGGTAATTATTTACAAACCGGACTCATCGCCGATTTTAATTAAATTTTGTAAACGGGGTTTTTTGGGGCGCTAATTACTAATCTGAAATAATTTTTATTCGGACTCGTTTTTTCTTAAGATATTCATCATCAGACTCAACCAAAACTAACCTAAATTCACTATTTCCTCCTAATTTTTGCACTCAATTCTTAAGTTTTCTGCTAAATTGATTCTTAATATTTGATTTCCACTTCTAAAATCCCTATTTTTCTATTTAATTTACCCATTTTTTCATAAAATTGTAAAGCCTCACTTTTAAGGTGGAAATCATATATTGAGTACCAATTTAGCTTTCAGTCAAGAATTGAGTTCAAAAAGAAAGGGGGAAATAGTGAAGTCAGGTTAGTTTTAGTTATCAAGTCTGATGATGAATATCTCGAGAACAAAATGTGTTTAATGAAATTTTTTATCAGATTCGTAATCAGCATCCCAAAAAAACCCTATACCAAATTTAATTAAAAGTGGTGCCTGTTTGTAAACAATTACCTTAAAAATCTAATAATCCTTTACCGAGTCCCATAACCAGTTTTCATTTAAGTCCTTGGTAATTGTCTAGAACGTGATTAGTGCCCCAAAAACCCCCATATGCCAAATTTTGTCAAAATCGGAGTTGCTTCCACTTTCTGGACAATTACCAAGTCCTTTACTTACCATTATTTAATTATATTTACCTATGGTAATTAAAGAGTATGCCAGAACAATGTTCTCACCCCCAAAAGTTTAGTTCTGAGAATAACCTATGGGTATTTCTTATTTCAATCTGAATGAATTTTTAGTTGGAAATGTTTTGTTAATGAGATATCCTTGATTAAAGTTGGCATTTGAACTAACCTCATTTTCACTATATTTTAGTATATGCATGCAAAGGTAATGGTATTAACAAAAAAAAAAAAAAAAATTCAAAAAATATACAGGGTGGCCCACCATATTGAACACGGTCTGTAGCTGGATAACCATGGGGTTTTTAAAAAAGTAAATACTGAAACATACAGGTCGGATAAGACCACAGTATAAAATTATTTTACTCTATACAGGGTCTCTTAAAAAACTGTGACGTATCAAAATTATATTTTTTAAATGAAACACCCTATATTTTAGGACGGTTTTAGATTCTACTTTAAAAATAACTCAAGTTTGCTTATAGTACTTAGTGTTTAATTTTATTCGTTTTTGTGATATTTGATTTTTTGAAAAATGCAGAGGTAAAATTAAATTGATTTTACTTTAACACTTTTAACACTTTAAACTTTAAAATGTGTAAGAGGATTAGAAAAAGTCTGCCATATCATATGTAGGTCAAATAAAAATCAAATATTGTACAGGGTGATCAAAAATAATTTAAATTTTTCAGAAAATCAAATAGCCATATCTCTCTTATTTTAAATGGAACACCCAGTATTTTTTACGTCACATGATGACAAATAAAATACTCTTTTAAATGGCGTATAGTTGCCTATACCTATCTTTTGTGCTTTTTAGTAAAATCTGTTTTTACAAGTTTTTAGTCCAAATGTTTATTTAAATTAAAGTTGGCTGTGACATAGCAGCCATTAATATTTTTCTTAAGAAAATAACGACCATTTATGTACCATACTAGTGTTTTAGTCAGTTTAAAAGAAAATTTCAATCATTTTAAATAAAAACCCTTTTTCTACAACAACAAGATGATATAATACTGGTAGGATGTGATAAAAATGGTTTACTCTAGTTTAGAGTTAATCCTGAAAAATATTCCAGGAGAAACCATTTGATAACCTTAATAGTTGCTTTAAAAAATTTGACACAGTGATTATGGATAATGGAAGAAACGAGTTATAGGTCACAGAATGTCGTCATAACTGACCAGAGGCGTTATTAGGATTGTTTAAAAACACAAGTTTTATCATTACCACATAAGTGTTATTGGAAGTAGCATTATAAGCAACTAATGAATTTTTTTCTGTGAATTTTAAAAGAGTGGCAGATAATACAAAATCTTTTAATTTTGTGCTTTTTTCCAACAAATTTACATTTGCAATAACGGCTTAGTAAATAGGCATAGCTATATCACAGCCTCCTTACATTTATATAGACATTTGGAATAAAAATATGTTAAAACTGAATTTACTTAAAAAGTATAAAAGATAGGTATAGGCAACCTATACACCATTTGAAAGAGCATTTGGTTTGTCATCATGTGGTGTAAAAAATACAGGGTGTTCCATTTAAAATAAGAGAGATATTGCTATTTGACTTTCTAAAAAATTTGAATTATTTTTTGATCACCCTGTATAATCTATGATCTCGATATGACCTATGTATGATAAGGCAGACTTTTCCTAATTTTATAACAAATTTTAAAATTTAAGGAGTTTATATTGTTAAAATAAAATTAATTTAATTGCACCCCTGCATTTTGAAAAAAAAAATACAAATATTACAATTATTAATTGAACACTTGGTACTATAAACAAACTTAAATTATTTTTTTATGTAGAATCTAAAACCATCATAAAATATAGGGTGTTCCATGTAAAAAATATAACTTTGATACGTCACACTTTTTGAGACATCCTGTATAGAGTAAAATAATTTTATACTGTGGCCTTATCCGACCTGTATATGTTTCAGTATTTACTTTTTTGAAAACCCCATGGTTATCCAGCTACAGACCGTGTCGAATATGGTGGGCCACCCTGTATACAATTAAAGTAATAATGAAAGTGGAGCATTTCAATTTTATGGAAAAAATGTGTAAAATAAATAGGAAAATGGGTTTCTATACAAGTTTGATGATAAATATATCTAAAATGAGCTTAAAAATCCCCATAAGTATACCAAATTTTAATAAAATCAACATTGCGTCTGGCTTATAAATACTACTATCTCCACTACTAAAAGTTTTTATTGGTTGCCCAAATGGCCCTTGACCGAAGTCCTTCAGTCATAGTAAATTTTACATTTCCTAATTTTACATCAATAACTATTTCCTACACTAGCAAAGAATACAGAAAATATTATTAGTTTTACAAAAAAAAAACAAAAAAACGTATAAAAATATAATAAATAATAACCAATCTAGTTTTAAGTTACAATACATTCAGTGTTTATACAGTATGTACATTCTTGTGAAAAGAAAACGAAATAATAATTAACATTATGTAGGTTTAGAATTTTTTCAAATAAAGTCTTAGAAATCTATAATCTTAAAGGCCTATTATCTCTTATTCTGCAATGCGGTTCTGTTATATCAATATTATGCTGTTTTTGTGAAAATTTGGTGTTGAGTAATTGTTATGGTAAAGATGGGTCCACATTTAATTCATTCTGAAAGCGATGCCGCCAAGTACACAAAAATGATAAAGTAAAGAAACCCTTTTGTGAACAATGATTTATTGCAGCAAAAATATTTAACCCGACGAGTTTCTAGTACCACGCCACGTGCCACCGGTTTTTTGGTAGGACAGAGGCGAAATAAGAGAATGTTTTATAAGTACGTGATTCGTGTTTTAGTAATGTTTTTTTAATTATTTATCTAAAAATATGTAATCAGGCTTTGTCTGAGGCTACGTGCATTTGAAAAGGTTTGTTTACTTTATCATTTTTTGTGTACTTTGCGGTATTGCTTTTAGAATGAATTAAATGTGGACCCATCTATATTTCTTAAATTGTATACATATATAAAGTAACTTTTCTTTTCCTATTATATGATGCTTTTAAGGGATTTCGTTTGTATAATTTAGACATTTTTAAATTTATTATTAAAATATAATGCCCTTTTTTACAAATAACAAAAATATATGCATAAATATGTTTTAACGTTTTTATAATTTAGAAAAACGTTCCCGAACTGACTGCTTATAGCGAACGAATTCTATGTTTGCTTATTCAGGCTACTTTTTAATTACCAGCTAAATGACAATTTTAAACTACTAATAATTATTATTATGGCTTGCAAAGCAAAATCAATCTTGAAATTTTCCTCCTTTGCTGATTTTGAGCCATATATGGGTAGGTATCAGTTGTAACAATAAGGGTGTTTTCATGGGTTTCTGTCTTGTCCCTCTGCTGACACTAAAATTATTATAGCTGAGACCAGATTTTGTTTATTCTGAAAGGGTTGCCGCAAAGTATATAATGTAAAGAAATCCTTTTGTGAACAATGATTTATTGCATCAATAAATAATACACCCGACGAGTTTATAATTCTTTAAGACAAGGGCAGCTTTCATAGCAGGACAGAGACGAAATAATATGATGTTTTCTGAGTATGTAATATGTGTTTTAGCAATGTTTTTTTATTTATCTAAAAAATATGTTAACAGGCTCTGTCAGTGGCAATGTGCTTTCAATACGGTTTGTTTACTTTACCATTTTTTGTGCACTTGGCGGCATTGCTTTCAAAATGAATTATAGGTAGTTCAGACTCTCATTGTAAACATTCATTGATGGATTGTATTTGTGTTCGCTGTTATAGAAGTTCATTACTCGGATTATGAAAAGGATTTTGAGGGTGCCTCATTTTAGTCATTATTCGTAAGGATGAAGTTTTTGCTACTGTGATGTTTCTAATTGCTGGTCTTCTAAGATTCAAAAACAGTGTATACCCACATTCCAGAATCGGTATGCATATTGATTTATATATTTTTGTGGCTGTTTTTGTACTTATGCCTTTGTTTTTAAATGTTAGAGCTCAAAAATTATTAGCTTGAGCAATTGTTTTACTTTTTATAGACTTGGTATGCAGGTTGAAATTTAACTTGGCATCTAACATTATGCCCTGATTTTTTTGTTTAGTGCTGGTCTGATCGGTTGGTTAAACAAGCGAATTTGGGGGGAGTTAGGTTTAAGAGAATTTTTACCATTAGTTTTCTGGTTGTTAGATACTTTTCTATGATATTAATAAGGTAACGAGAAACTTGTAATAGGTGAAGTTTATATAAAAGACCATTATGCCATACGCTGTCAAATGCCTTTTCTATATCCATAAATAGTGCAGCAGTTTTTATGTTTTCATGTTTAGCAGTCTCAATGTTTTCTTAATTTTATTATGAAATGTTTGCAAAAAAAAGGGGATAATAAGGTAAATTTGCATTTCAAGTTTGATAATGCATATCTCAAAAACGAAATATTGCCAACAATTTTTTTTTTTTAATTTGGGATTATCACCCCCAAAAGCCCTGTATACCAAATTTCAATAAATTTGGCGATATGTCCTGTCTGTAATTTTTTTTAGACATGTTTGTTTTTCAGATATCTATCATCTCACTTGATATTTAAACTAACCTTATTTTTACTATATTCTCCTTCTTTTTGCATAATATATTTAATATAACACTAAATTGGCTCACAATATTTTATAAACACCATTCCATTCCAGTTTTTCATTTATTTTACACCGTTTTTCAAAATTACAAGTTGTCTATCCCTAAATGCTGGAACCATGCATACACTTATTTACTCCTTTAAGCTTCCATAGCTGCCTTGAGTTAAAGTGATTCTTTTAAAGTAATAAAGAACGGGGAATATAGCTAAAATGCCAACAAATACCAACTTTGATGATGGATATATCGGAAACCAAAACGTTTCCAACAAAAAAAGTCAGATTCGTGATCAGCTTCCTAAAAACCCCTGTATACCAAATTTCGTCAAAATCGCCTTATAACCTTATTTACTACAAATGTTATTATATAGTAGAAGACAAATTAAAAAGACACTTTGGGGTAACATACCTTCACAAGCACCCACAGTTGCTCATCACCAGCCCAATTCATTCTTCTTAGAGCCACGTACCGATGAGGAGATCCAAAGTATTATATCTCAGATTAAAAACAAAAAGTCAATGGGTACTGACGGCATTCCAGCAAACGTGATCAAGGCTGTAACTAATGAAATAGCCAAACCATTAACGATATTGACTAACACAGCAATTAAAACAGGGATATTTCCCTTAGCTCTAAAAGTAGAAAAAGTGGTTCCAGTATTTAAGAAGGGTGACCAGAAAAACATCGAGAACTATAGACTCATAACTATCCAATGTATCTATTCGAAAGTTTTTGAAAGATTTTTATATAATAGACTGGTGAATTTCCTTAATAATTACAAACTCCTTTGCAACAGTCAGCATGGTTTTACACCAGACAGATCAACCGAGACAGTGGGTATTGAGTTGGTTCAGTTCATACACCAAGAGCTGGAGCACGGTAACGCTGTTGTCTGTTTTTTGACTTGTCACGAGCCTTTGACACCCTTAACTTCAGTTTTGTTCAGGAGAAGCTTTACAGTTTGGGAATAAAGGAAAATCTACTCTCTCTCATAATGTCCTTTCTCAAGGAAAGAAAAATCTTGGTACAGCTGAATAATTTCCAATCAGACCAATATGAAGTCAACCTAGGCGCAACTCAGGGCTCGTTCCTTCAACACTGATATTTGTACTATTTGTTAATGACCTAAAACTCCCAGGGACAACCATCAAGTTCGCCGACGATACAATTGTTGGAATATCTGCCAGAAATGGAGATGAACACGAAAAAATTGCCTTAGTATGTCATAGTATGAATCGGTGGTTCTCATCTAACGGACTAATATTGAATGAGGAAAAAAACAATGACGGTTCACTTTTATAATAGTACTCCAAGAGCTAACATCAATAACAGTGCTGTATTATTCAAATTTTTGGGGACTTATTTGGACTCAAAAACAGCTGGGAACCCCAAATGGACCACATTTGCTCTAGACTTAGCAGAGCATACTATGCTTTGCTAAAACTTAAACATACAGTTCCTATTAGCACACTAATGACTGGATACTATGCCCTGGCGTATCACTTTCCCTCCTACAATATCATGCTTTGGGGCCAAGCTACAACCATCAATAGAATCCTTGTATCACAGAAACGAATAGTTAGACTCATATTCGGAATAAAACCATTGGAATCATGCAGGGAATAATTTAAAAAACAAAAAATTTCACAGTTACATCTATTTATATCTTGAAATGTGCACTCTATGTTCATAAGAATAAGAGTGCATTTAAAAAGAACCTGCACAATCATAATTACCAAACCAGAAATGTGTCATCACTAGAAATCCCAAAACGCGGAACGAGCACCTTTGAAAAATCACCCCATTATTCATACATTAAAATCTATAATAGAATGTAGGATTACATTAAAGAATCGAGGACCCTAAGCATATTCAGAAAAAGACTGAAAGAATTTTTAGTCATGAATGTATTTTATAGTTTTTTGGAGTATTTGGAAAAGAAGCCTTAGGAAAAATTTTAACTTGTGTTTTAAATTGTAACTTGTTAGTTTAATTGTATTGTTTGTGCGCTATGTCTTGTCTTTTTTAATATTTGGCTTGTCTTTATTACATAATAATGTTAAGCTTATTTTATTTTATTATCTTTATTATATTATATTATTCTTTACCTGTCTAATGTCATGTATATGATCTTTATAAACTAATAAATGGTTGATTGATTGTTATTCTAAATTTTTTTAAATGAGAATTTGGTCAAAAATGAATATTCGAATTTAAATCTTTATAGATGAATACAGGTTATATTTTCACAAGTCACAAGTTAAAAAATAAGAATAGTAAAGTAAAGGTGGCTTACTTTTCGGAGAAAAAAAATCATTTTTTGTGACCACTATATACAAAATTAAATTGTTCTATTTGTAAACCATATTCATTTTACAAGCAAAGATTTCTATCAAGATTTTTTTTCTATAAAATAAAATTTATCACATAAACTATTTTGGGCACTTTAAATTAGGAAAAATACCCAAACAAAAAAATGTTTTAGATTGATTTAAAAGTCAGTAACCGTAGTTACTGGCTAGGTATTTTTCTTAATGCAAAGTGCCCAAAGTAAAATAATAAATAAAATATTTTAAAGATATTTTTGATAAGCCAAATATTTTAATTTATTTTACAAACCTGAATTCAAGGTAGTAAACTATTATATTAATAACAAGCCTTATTTCAAATAAATTTAATAAACGCAATTTTAATTAAAAATAAAAGTAGTTTAATCTTACGAAAAGTTTTATTAAAGTTTATTTCCAAAAATGTTTTTTATTCATTAATCCTTTTGTAAACCCCATCTGAGCACAATCTGTATAAACCCATTTGAATCAGCTAATTGACCAAATTGCAACACTGTTCCTTAATCTGAATCGAGGATAATTACTAATACCAAATTTAAAAAAAAATTGTTTACTACGTTGTTTTCCATTATTAGTCATTTTTTTCCTTAGCAATAGGGTTGCCAGATGTCTGGTTTTTGACCGGGCAGTCCGGTTTTGTAATTTCTGTCAGGTCGGAACAATCTTAGCAAACTGGACAACAGAATATCCAGTTTTTTTGTGGAACTTGGATAAAAAATGTCAAAATATTATTTTGTTTATAGTGCAACTATACTATAGACTAAAATCTAAATTTCCAAGTGGGAATAATCATCGCCAATCAAAGAAGCCCACCTTTGTAAACATGTAATATAATTACAGTATACAAATCTAGACTTCACAAAATGGTTCAATATCAAATTGAAACTGGAAAATATATGGAAAGACAAACGAAATCGTCCGTCTTTACAGAATATTGTTAGGAAAATTTAAAGATAGATTCTGCATCAAAAAATATAAAAACAAGTTCATAAGTCTGGCAACGCATTGTTTCCCAGATACAGGGTGCAAACCTTAAAAAATCGTTTGTTGTTAATACCTTAAATAACCCTAATCTGTTTTTAATAATATCTGGCACTTTTATTCGTAGATTTAAAAAGCTTATTTAGATTAATTAGAAATTTAGAAGTTAATTAAAGTTACCCCATCCAGCGTCTTGAGCGATGCCACGACAAATATTTTTGACAAAAAATTAAATTAGGATAATTTATTAGTTTAAATATTAATGGTAGTTAATTTAGTGTTTGAGGCGAATTTTATATAATTATTACTTCCAGTATCCAGTCTAGGATTATGCAGTTAAGTACATTTTAATATTGTCAAAGAGTTATTACGATAGAAAAAATAAGGACTAAGAAGCTGTATTTTTACTTGTTTAATTTAAATAAAATAATAAAATAACAAACTTGCTTGAAAGTCAGCGGCATACATTTTTTGTCAGAAATATACACTGTGTGCAAAAAGTCCCGGAACCCCTTAATAATTCGCAAATGCCCTCATTTATCAAAAAGTCTTCCAAATAAAGTTTATAGATATATTTTAGATCTATTTTATAAAAATATGTTTACATGTACAGGGGGCATCACAACGAAGATATAGACACAAGTTACCTTTTTTTAAATGGAATGGTGTATATTTTATTGGATTTTTGAATTCTCCACAAAATTTTAACATGACTTTGTGTAACATATGCTATACCTAAACTCACTAGTTTAAAAGATACAAGGGTTTAAAAAAATATAATGTAAATATTTATTAACTTTTAAAATATGAAAACACTTATTAATAAAAACAGAATTGACACAAAAATAACTTGCAAACACTTAACCTATTTAATTAAATGTTGGAAGTGACCTCCTTGAACGGCTTGACAATGTGCTACTTTGTAATAAAAAGCATTTGTAACATTTTGTAGCATATTCGGAGTAATGTTTTCACATTCTCTTCTTATTCTTCCTTTTAGTTCATCGATATTTTCTGGTCTTGTCAAATAAACCCTATTTTTTAAATGTCCCCAAAGAAAGTAGTCTAGAGGCGTAAGGTCGGGGCTTCTTGCTGGCCACTCAATTTCGCCCCTTCTGCCGATCCATTGGCTGGGAAAAGTTGTATCTAAAAATCGTCTAACATTTAATCCAAAATGAGGGGGGCGCCGTCCTGTTGAAACCACATGATTTCAAAGTTATGAAGTGTCCTTATTTCTGGTAATATTGTATTTGTAGAAGTTCAAGATATAGTGCTGCATTTAAATTTTCCTTAATAAAAAATGGCCCTATTATTTTATTATTAATTATACCGGCCCAAACATTAACTTTTTACCCAAAAATGTTACTATGTAAATGTAACTAGGTAAATATTGTAACAGGTGAAAATAAAAAATATCGATAAAATACTTTTTAAACCCTTGTATCTTTTAAACTAGTGAGTTTAGGTATAGCATATGTTACACAAAGTCATGTTAAAATTTTGTGGAGAATTCAAAAATCCAATAAAATATACACCATTCCATTTAAAAAAAGGTAACTTGTGTCTATATCTTCGTTGTGATGCCCCCTGTACATGTAAACATATTTTTATAAAATAGATCTAAAATATATCTATAAACTTTATTTGGAAGACTTTTCGATAAATGAGCGCATTTGCGAATTAATAAGGGGTTCCGGAACTTTTTGCACACGATATATATATATATATATATATATATATATATATATATATATATATATATATAACCTTTAAGCAAAGTAAGCAATAGCTTAGGGTAACACGTTGTAAGGGGCGCTATAAACAGTAAAAACAAGCATACGGGCTAGCACATGGGTAAAGCTGATCCGCAATATAATTTTTACGAAACATTTATTTTTACAAATGCACTTGCTACCAAATGGGTAAATGGGTAAATCCGCAAAATGCATTTTGTGTGAGATGAGGACCTTTATTTTTTGGTCCTCGTAAATTTTACGATAGGGACCATCGCAGAAGTACATTGCCTGCGCATCACAGAATCTTAATCCAGCACTGTATAAAGATGGTTTTGCGCTAATAATCAAGATACTTTTTCCAGTGTTTTTGGCGCTGTATATTCAAAAAGTTTTGAAAGTTATAAGTATTTTACATTTTTTTATGTTACAATTAACAAATCTATTTTATTTTCTTGCACTAACAAACTTCCCTGTATAGCTTGGTTTCCTTCTTAATATTTAAAGGAAGTTTGTGGTCATCGAAAACCAAAAAGATAATAAAAAAATATTAAAATATTATAACATTTACTACTGTGTTATAGTATAGTGACTCCTAAAAATAACAAATCAGTTAAAATATTTAATGATGGTTAAACGTTTAATACATTTTAACATTTATTTTCAGCATGTTATGGTATAGTAACAGTTCCCACAGGTCCATGGTTTTGTTGTAAATGTGAAAGTCAAGAGAGACCTACTAAAGTTGTAAGTAGATAATTCAATAATATTCATTGTCAAGTTTATGACAGGGCCATTTTTTATTGACCAATAAAATTAAAAAAGGTAACTGTTTTCCTAAAAGGGAGAGTATCTTTACCTGGTTTATAAGTTGTTTCATATTTAAGAATAATAGTTCATCTAAAAGCCAAAAATACAGTGATATAGTTTTAACTTTTTAACAGGTATTAGCTTAGTTTAATGATTATATAAAATATTCCTTTACCTCTTTATTAGTAAAGAATTACCTATTTAACTTTCATAAAGAAGTAAAATTTTATGCAAAACATCATTTTCTTTTGAAGTTGTATTAAATTGTAAGGATTTTTAGATATTTTATTGAATGTTTGTTGATTATAAATTAATAAAGGAAATAATAAACTTTTTGCCCAATATCTTTGTAAAAAAACATAGTTGATAGACCTTATACTAACCCAATCGTATGGCAAAGTATCAGTACCAAGATGAAAATAGGGTTTTTTTTGTAAAGCTTATAAGTTTTTAGTGTTTAGCAAGAGTTGGTATATTTTCAAATTTTTAAATAATACAAAATAAGTAAGAAAATTTATTTTTAATAGGGTACTATGAGTATCTTAAAAAGGTTTTTTACTTTAACTGTTTTAAGATATTGAAAGTTTTTATTGTTTATGGTATGAACAAACAATAATTATAGTTCCGTAATATTTAACGATAAATGAGCATACACATGGTGAGGTATGCCATTGAGCCTACTTAAAGAAGCAAGTAAGACTGATATTATCATTGCGGTGGAATGCACCATCAGTTTTGGTTAGTATATACCAAGGAATACATACTATCTCACTTACTCGCGAGTTTGCGAGCTCTTTCCGTTCAGGTAGGCTTGATGGCATTACTTACCGTTTGTTTGTTTGTTGTTTCTCTTACCACCCTTTCGGGATCATCCCGCCCAGGTTTCGACTGTCGCCCTCCCTAGGTGGTGCACTGCTGCCTTGAGGATTATTGTGCCCTGACCCCTACTCCTTCTCATTCACACACCATTCATTCCATAACTCGGCTGGTTGCTGCTCGGTCGTTTACGCCCGTTCGCAGAACACCCAGTGCCGTTGCCCAAAACCGACAACGGCCCGGTCACCCATCCAAGTTATGGTCGCGCTCCTCGCTGGTTTACTCCCGTGGCCGACAAGCCCGACCCGCAGTAGCAACCCACAAGCGCGACATTACTTACCGTGTGTATGCCCATTAAATATGTCTTGAAAATACATAAAAATGATTGGCATTTTCAACATATTTAAAAATAGTTTCTTTTAAACTGGGAGACACGTTTGACACTTACGAAGATTTTGTCGAAGCTCTACATAAGTTAAAAAAAGTTCATCAAAACTGATCATTTTATAGAACTAAAACTAAAGTATTACCTATTAAAGTATGCATCTATTGAGGGTGGAACAAACTTCAAAATTGTCCCTAAGGGGAAAATAGGTTTAGAACAGGTATTTTTTAATGATTTTCATTAAATAAATTTCAGATAAAAGAATTGTATATAATTTATTTATATTTTGTGGATATTTTATACATATATTTAAGAACATATTGTAAAATATTAAACATATTTTTTTTATAAACATAAAAGATATATTAGCTGCTGTTAATGGAACGTCACCGTCAGAAATAGCAGCTTGCGTACATTCTTGAGGCCACTGTTTTCATCTAAAATTATTGAGGTTTTAAATTTATTTTAATAACAAATCTTTCTTCGATATGAACCAAATTTTATTTAAAATTATTGGAAATCTAATTTTTACAGGGTATAAACACTTAACATCGATTTTTTGCCCTTTTTCATAACTGTTTTGTAATTTAAAAATACTTACAGCAATAATATTACTACGGGTTTTGGTTCAAATAGAGCGTAGTTATATAAAGAAAGTATCTGCCAATTATAAGAATGATTGGTCAAAAACTTTTAAGCTAGAGTATACGCAAATTCACAAAAAGTCATTTCGAGAAAAACGCGTTTAAAAAACCGGTTTTACATACCGCGTGGTGCGGCACGTTCACGTAAATTTTCTCGTAAAACCGAAACGAATTGAAATTTTTCTTTAAAATATGGGAACACATTCTTCATTATTGGTTATTGGTTATACTAACAATTTATGAAATTAAAAAAAACAACAATTTTTTGATCCATCTAAACCTATTTCCCCTAAAAAGACCAGTAAAGCCGCGTCCAGATATGTACCATGACCTGTGACGCAACCTAGTCGCGAACCACCACGACTGCCCCCATTAGATTTCCATATATATATCCGTACCCTACATATGTGAACGTCGGAGCGAACGCCGTCGTGGACCATATAATTGTCGCAATTCGAAGTTTGTCCTTATCCACAGCTTGTCGGTAAATTAACATCAAAAGAACTGGTCCGCGACGACGTTCGCTCCGACGTCCAAATATGTACAGTTGCAGGTCGTTGTCATATACAAATCTAGACGGGGCTGTCGACGAGGTTGCGTTGCAGGTCGTGGTACATATCTGGACTCACCTTAAGGAGTTTGTTATAGATTCAGTTGTCAATATCTTTTGTTTGTTTATTTTAATATAAGCAAAACATTAGCACCGCCATAAATGGTTTTATATTACACAAACACATTTTTGTCAATATTCAAAATTAAAAAATTGAGTTTGCCGCTTTTGATTTTAGACTCCTCATAAGTGTGCAACTTATTGTCCATCACTGTATAACACCTAATATCTAAAAACTGATAAAAACTCCTCATTTATAGAATCATCCAAAAAACATGCAATTGTATTTTTTATCACTGTCGTATTTTATACTAAACTGGTTGCCATCCTTGCAGAGCAATAAAAGGTTTTAAAAATTACCTGCATTTTACCAAAGGATAGGTAGGCTTTTTTCCTTACTTTTTAAATTCATTCCAAAGTTTATACCATTGAGTTAATGATGTGCCTCTCTGACTTTCCACAGAAGTGTGAATTGTGTCCTAGCAAATATGGCGCTCTTAAGCGTACTGATAATCAAGGATGGGCCCATGTGGTGTGTGCATTGTATATCCCAGAAGTACGATTTGGGAACGTATCCACAATGGAACCTATTCAGCTGCAGCTGATCCCTGCGGAACGTTTTAATAAGGTAATAAAATGTTTTAGTATTTTAAGATTTTTTAAAAACCATTATTCTGTATTACTCAGTACCTCTAAAAAATCAAGCACAAGTTCAAAATGCCCCTTAATAAAAACACAATTAAATTAAGAAAATTTATTGAAGTACATACCGGTGCGTGCGTGAACGCTGACATTTATTTAATAATTTAAACGTCCATAGATAAGACCGCGGACCCCTAACACATGCTAAGAAACACAGGTTAAGCAACGCTGGCGTAGATAATTCCATTTTCGGTGGTTATGAATGTTTACATTTATAGGGTATTTAACAATAAACATTTTTTTTAAATTTTATTTCAAGAAACTGGTATAGAGTGTGGACCAAATTAAACTTGCACTCTTTTCAACTAATGATAACTTTTTATCTGATTGCCCATATCTTTTTATTTTTACAGATTCGCTTTTACTGAATCATTTTCCATAGTTTCTCTACAAGAAAAACGTATTAGCTTAATTATAGCTAAATCCGATTTCTTTTGCAACGAGGTTAAATGCAACATTTTGAAAAAAGTGCCGTAAGTGCGGTCCGACTAAATCTATTTGACCAAAATTGACAAACCTATAGAAAACATATCTGCCTTTTAGCCCTGTAAAAATAAAAAAGATAGGCGCAACAGATAAAAAGTTATTGTTACTTAAAAAGTGTGTAAGTTTAATTTGGCCCACTCTGTAGAGGATATCAATAATTTCGTTTTTTTGACTCATATGAACTCGCATCGCCCAAAAAGAACTCCAAATGTACCGGCTTACAACAAAATTACTACCCAGCCCTATATCGATGGGTTTTTGACAAAACATCGTAAGCGACATTCGTCAATTTTACGGGAAACGATTTTTTCTTCCCATTACGTTATTTTTAAACATAAACCGAGACCTGAAATAAAGCCGTTCACTAATGAATATACAAAAAATCACCAACTTTGTTTTAAAAATAACTCAATGAAAAGAAAAATCGTTTTCCGTAAAATTGACGAATGTCGCTTACGATGTTTTGTCAAAAACCGATCCATAGTTTCTTGTATGAAAACTTAACTCTTTCAAATTTTGGTATATTATGTAGTGTAAATGAATGCTGATTTTTGATATAATACTATTTGATATTTATGAAACATCCGGTAATTTTTTTAATACCTTAATGAATTCTTCAAGTAATTTCCAATATTACACTCATATATATAGTTCATTTTTAACCCACTTAAAAAAGTACGAGGTTATATAATTAATTGTTTCTTATTTTACTGATTTTAAAAAATATTTTCCTATTCAAAAGTGCACTTCTGCTGTGTTATCACACAGTGTGTTATCATTTTCAGAATAAAGTATATTTTTTATTTTCGTGACAGTCTACTTATGACTAAGTTTTAGAGTACCGTGGGTGTCGGGTTACTAGATGTTAAGATCATCTTTTCCTGTCTTCTCCGTCCACGTTGTCCAAGCACTGAAACCTACAGTTTTTGCATTTTACAGCACCTTTTAGACAACGCGGTAGTGTCACCACAGACCTTATGTATATGTTTATTTGTTAAAAAAAGGCGTTTAGGTATTTCCAAAACAACAAAAACAAATAGACATTAGACAGGGAAAAAACGACTTTTTATTATATCGAAATTATTGTTTACAGTGACAAAAAGAAAATATCGTAAAGATTATTGATTATGAATTAAATTGCCCACAAAAAACGTTTTATTTAAAATTGTCGCCTGACGAACCGTTTTTGAATAATTGAACTTTACACATTGATATATTTTTTAGATTTCCCATTTTTTATTTTGGAATTTTGTAACTAACGAAAAAATAAATATACCGGGTGCCCACGAGATCAAATTCCGGCTGCCATTTTTTATCTCTTTATCGATACTCGACAAAAAATTTTCGCTTTTTCCGTCCGGAGTAATTTTTATATTTATTATTATTCTGTTTTATTTTTGTTTGTTATTGTATTTTAAAGTATATAAGTATATGTTTTTAATTTTTATGTTTTTATTTAAACCACTTCTATATTAGTTTTAAGGTTTTTTTGTACTATTTGGGCACTGCCTGTAATGTAGGTTTGAATAAATAAATAAGAAATTTGGTAGGGTTGTGAGACCAACAAATAAGGTAATTTGAAGCAGGATACCTGAGGCTTTGATGATGGTACCGGTGTATACCGGAAATGTCTGGAGCTTGTCGAGTTTTACCAGATTGGACACGGGTACTATACTGTGTTGTCTTTGATTCTTCAGATCATTTTAGTCCAAATACAATATTTTTTAAAAACGGAATTTTGGTCAAATCTTATTTTTTAAATCAAATGCTTGTCTTTTTATCTAGAGTGGCACAATTACTTTAAAATCACTTTCTGTAACTTTACTTACCTTTAAGAAAAAAATGCAGAGTCGATTTTTGTCTTCTCAAAATTTTCTTGCTGGAGGGCCTTAAACGCTCACCTCTCCAGATTTTTTTACCCACAGCTCAAAGGCCAAGGTAAGGACCATATCACTTACATAATATTTCGATTTTAACTTAAATTATTCCCAAGTTTTTATGCAATTTTATTTATAAAAGTGTTTACATTGTGTGTGTGTAAGGTCTGAAAACTAGAAACTTTAGCTGTAAAACGCCTTTTTAAAATTTCCGTACCACCATTTTAAAGTGAGATACAACACTAAAAACCTCAAATATTTTGGATTTTTTTTTATCGTTTAATTTTTTCCACTAAAGAATAATGGTGAATTAATTTTTTTCCAGGTTTGCTACATCTGTGAAGAAAAAGGCAAACCAGGGTGTTCGACTGTCGGTGCGTGTATGCAGTGCAACAAGGTCGGTTGTAAGCAACAATTTCACGTGACTTGTGCTCAGAGTTTGGGACTTTTGTGCGAAGAAGCGGGTAATTATTTAGACAACGTAAAGTATTGTGGATATTGCCAGCATCATTATAGCAAGCTGGTAAGTCAAAACACAATTCTTGTTTTTATTCATTCATTAATATTTACTACCAGGTGTTAAACTTGTAAAAAAAAGTTTTTTTAGTATCTTAAATATCCTGTACCCAATTTTGTTTTAATATGGCAATGTTGTTTATGGTATTAAGGGATTAATTTATCACTATCTTAATTACATTTAAAAAGTCCAGTGATATCTCGAGCGGCAACTAAAGGAATATTTTTAAGAAAAAAAAACGGTACGCCACTGACTGTATATATGTGTAAAATTTTTATACTTTTATTATATTAAGCAAATAAAAATACAGCTTTTATGTTCTCTATTTTTTTTTTCTGTATTTTGTTTAGTTTAAGATAAGAATAAAATAAAATCCATCTAACTGCACGATTTCTGACCATTTATAATTTTTATTAGCAATTATGTAACAACAACAATAAATACTTATTTAAATAAGGTTTAAATCCAATCTAACTTTTTCACTGAAATAAGTCTTTTCGAAATTTTTCTTTTTTTTTTAAGTTTATCGCCCTGTATCTTGTGAAGCAAAATTTGCGGACGCATGTTTATATAAACTTTTCTTTATATTTTTGATGTAGAATCTGCCCTTAATTTTTTTTAACAACACTCTGTAACACCCTGTATATTCCCCAATTTTTCCACCCACTTTATTCTAACAATTTTATTTTATTTTTGGAGGTAAAGTTTACTGCAGAACAAAATTTTCTATTCTGTTCAACGTAAATCGTCACTTTTGAACAACGGTTTGTCATTTTGGTAGGGGAGCCCAAAGGGGATTTCGGGATGTACTACAGCGCGGTAGATTAATATACCGGAGGATACCTTGTAGCCGGTTAAGTACGTCCACCAAATATGAGCCCCAGGTCCGATCGCAAAAACCAAAAATATATCCATCAGAAGTTTTAGAACGCGCCAGATTAAGATAGGGTAAGTTAATTACAAGCTAAACAGTGTATATTCCACTAATCGGACAATTTGAGAGTAACTTAAAGAAAGCGGAGCTACAAAGTTGTAAAAAAACACCACTTTGACATTCTCGAGCGTGGCTATTTTTTAAAATTATTTTGAAGGAAATAATTTAAGGATAAAGGAAAGTCTTTAATTCCATACGATTCGGACGATTTCCACAAGCTGAAATAATAACAGTATCTTTTTGAACATATTTAAAAATCTATAGCCGCTTTCCGCTCCCCTACCTATGAAAAGGAATACATTATATAAGGTTTTTTTCTTTTCTTCTTATCATCTAAGCTTTGCAACCCAATAGGTCTCTATGACTATGACCCTCAGGTAAATCCCGATTTAGCATCATGGGCTCCTCTACTATTTAGAAAATGGAAAGAAAAAGAGTACCATTGCGATTTATTATCGTAGAAAGGATATATGGTCTCCCCGGTAGCGCAGTGAAGAGATTCTTTGATCTCTAACTCAAAAGGCCCAAGTTCGATCATCAACTGGGTAGAAATTTTTAAGTTGTAGTTATTTAAAAATAACGTCCGTGGTGACGGAACAGCATTGTCTAAATGGTGCTGTGAAATACAATAACTGCTATTACTTAGGCACAAGTTTTCGTAAACTGTCACAAAGATAAAAAAATAAAGACAAGATTTGTCGCATTAATACACAGCTAAGTATCACGGTTTACTGCCATACTACTGTTTATTTTATGATATTGATTATATTATATTTATATAGATATAATTTATAAGTATACACGGTTTGGCCTGACTATCTTCTTATAAAACATGTTTTATTTGGCATGAAACAATAAAAAAAAGTAACAAACGCTGCTTTACGTGTAAGAACCCTTAAAACATTTTTTCAGTATTGCTGGGGGTGGTCATTAGCCCCTTTACCCCCCTATCTACGTCAGTGGTAGAATGGTACGGCGTTCTTTAAACTTTATAATTGCAAGGGCACGGGGTACCTCTGATGCTACAGTTGCCCCTAAGTTAAGTAGCCTTTCTAACAATTTTTTTTAACAGTTTAAAACATACCTTCATATTACTTTGATTAGAAGTTTATATCACCCTATATAATTATAGCTTGTTAATTTTAACTTTTATTACAAATCCAAAAAAAAAACTTAAAATAATTCTGAGGTTTAAAACAAAAATTTAATGGTCTTATTAGCTAATTTTTTCTGGTTGTATGTTAAAAATAAACTACATTTTTTGCCGTTTTTTAACCTATAAACCCATAATGGTATTTTAAGATTTACATACTATTTTTTTATCTTACCATGATATTTTAAAACCCTAGATAGTATAATATTTTAAAAATTATATTAGACATTTGGTGGGTATCCTGTAGATTGTTGGTTATTTATCTTAAGTTTATACAATTATTTTACAGTAAAAAGGGGAGCAAAGATAAAATAATAAAAAAATATGTAATTTATTTTACGATTTAAATTATGTCGTACTTTAATAAATTGCAAGAAAAGAACTACATGTGAACTTCTTTGACTTAGACCACTTGTACTAAATACAAAATAATGCAAGCTTAACAATTATATTGTGAATAGAATAATATTCTTGCAGAAAAAGGGAGGTAACGTAAAGACTATTCCACCCTACAAACCTGATAATATAAATTCAGATTCTGAAAAGGAAGTGGAGGGAGGAAGTCCATTAAAGAGTAGCCCTTCTCAGGCTGCCGGTAAAAGAAAGTCCAGTTCAAGTGGCAAAAATAATTCTTCCAAAGTGACAAACTCTTCGAGTAAGTCATCTGGATCACAACAAAAGACTGTTCATAGCAATAACAAAGGGTAAGTTTGTTTCTTTATAAACAAATTAACAAAATTACAGACTTAAAAAAACTCATTAAGACGCTACAAATAATAAATAGTATATATAAAAAGTTTTTTTATTATTATTTAGTACATTGATATTATTTAGTACATTGATATCGTCAGTGTAATGTGCAAGGTGCTCAACTTCATATAATCCAGATCATAATTAAAAACTGCTTAACTCCTTTTAATTGTATCATATGTCAACATTTAATTTTTACTAAAGGAAATAATTTTTAATAACTTTTTCCATAATTATTTTTTTGACTATATGCTATCACACATCACTGTAAAATAAATCTATGCTCCTGTAAAATTTCTAAAAATGGAGTTACAGCCTTTGCCAATTACACTGACGATTTGGTATTAACCGACTTCATTTGAAAACTTTTATTAATAATTTTTAGCATCTTTTGTCATATATCATGTTCATATATTTTTTTAAATTAATAATCAAAGAAATAATACAGCAAACCTATTTTCTGAAGTAGTAGTAAAACTTTGGTTTAAACTACTGATTGGCATGACATTGTACAAGCGATCCTTACAAATATTTATTAATTTGTTTCTTTTTATTTAGTGTAATTATTACTTGGGATGACAAAGACATAACACATACTGTTCGCTCAGCGAGTGTGCCTCGACAAAAAATGCGGGCAAAAAATATGTTTCAATTTTCCCAATCTCACCAATAGTGCGAGTTATGTTGGCCTTTAGGTCGGCAATCAATTGTGGTTTGTCCGCATATACTCGAGATTTGATGTAGGCCCACAAGAAGAATTCCAACGGAGTTAAATCGCAGGACCTACGTGGGAATATCATAAATTAAACTCAGTGCACGGAATGTTTGGCGAATCGAACATAAGTTTTAACGATTTCTACGCGTTGGTCAATCGTGTAGCGTTCCATAGTAAAATGTCACTACCGACTGAGTACTCCGCCGAAATTAAACGGCTGTATCATTCTTGCCTTGGTCATGCACCATTGTCAAACATCGTACTGACACCAAAGACTAAAAACACACTTAATCTGGCTAAAATTTTGAAATTTGTAAACAACTACGAGCGAACAAACATGTAAAATCAAATAAAATGACAGAACACACATGTATTGGTCATTGCGCATGTCTTCAACTAAAAATTTCTCCAAAATCAGCGGCTTATTTGGATGACTGCGAACAGGGGATTTTTAATCAGCAGTTTGGGATTTCTTCTCTACAAACGCTTTTAACAAAATGCGCACTCGTCTGACGGTTTCTGATGGTTTTTTACTGCTCTACGAACAAACCTTATATTTAAATAGTTCTTAACAGAACAGATATACTCTAAAGGTAACCTGAGGGGACTAGTTACAATATTATCACATTTTTTTAAAAATATACAAAGAATCTTTGAATTAAAGGTACTTCATACTCTCTTTAGTTTAAATACTTTGTTATTTATGGAATCATAGTCTAAAATACTATTCATCTCAATTCAGCGCTGAAAAACAGAAAGAACTATTGGTGCATCTATCTCATTTTTGTATAAAATATTATACAGTGAGAATATTAAAGTCCTTCCCCTCCCCTTTATCTTTTGAATGGGACAAGATATCGAGATCGGGTAAAATTTTGGTAAAAGGCTGTCACTTAAACTACTTTTTGGCATAAAAATGATTCCAGTCACGTGGTCTAGTATCAAGAGGGCACTAGCAACTTTTTTTAATGTAAAGGGGTCAGGTAGTATCTCGTTTTAAAGGTCTTTTGATTTTCTATTCATCGCCGTTTTTTTTTTTAATCGGCCCATTTGTTTTAAAGTTACAAGTGTTTGTAGTTTAGCTCCAATTGTACTTCAGTGCAGTTTTTAAAAGTTCTCTCTTTCATAACTTTTAAATAGGACTAGATGTCGAAGTCAGATAAAATTCGGGTAAAATGGTGTCACCTAAACTACTTTTTGGCATAAAAATGATTCCGGTCACATGGCCTACTGTCAGGGGCACTAGCAACTTTTTTTCCCAATTGAATGTGGGATCATGTAGCACCTCGTTTTAAATCCCCTCTAATTCTCTACTTATCGCCACTTCGTATTTTAAAATCGGCCCAGCCTTTCCAGACTTACAAGCCAATGCCTTTAAAACCGCATTGTTTTTACACTATTTAAGTCAAATTTCAAACGGTTCTAAGTCTGGAATGGCTAAACAGTTTTTAAAAAACGAGATATCGTTAAGTAGAGAATCGAATGACCTTTGAAACGAGGTACGACATGACCCCCTTTCCAATAAAAAAAAGTTGCTAATGCCCACTTGGTACTAGGTCCCTTGACAGAAAATATTTTTAAGCTAAAAAGTAGTTTAACTGACACCCTTTTACCCAAAATTTATTGGACCTCAATATCTTGTCCCATTCAAAAGATAAAGGGGGAGGGGGACTTTTAATATCCTTACTGTAGATATTGTACATTTTAAAACTAGCCTCCCTCACTTTATAGAATTACTCATACAGTTTATATTTTAAAGAGTGGATATCTGACCAATTATACTAATAATAATTTTAAACTGGCAAAATGAGCAATTTTGCCAGATGTAAAAGCATCAATATACCTATTTATATCATACTTGCATACACAGTCTATCTTTCTGAGGTTCAAATTATAGCGATTTTATAAAAAATTCCTGGTATTCTGTTTAAAATATATTGATTACTATTTAATTTACGGACGGGAAAACACTATCTTTAGATTTTGATATTACAAAATTATTTTAAATCAGATAAGATATTACATTTTTATACATAATCGTTGCATTTATATTTTATCGGTTTGGGAAAGGTATTAAAACTAATAGTCGTTTGTTGCAATTTTATGGAAGTCAAAAATTTAATTTTAGTATTTTAATTAAATAGGCGTTACTAAAATAAAAAAGGTATGACTGTTAAAACAATTAAGACTAGTTTGTTTAATTAAAAAAGAAAAAAGAACGTTCTTGATAAAGAAATATTGAACAATTTAGTGCCTAATGGTAAATAGACAGGTATTTAAACATTTTGGAACAAATCTAAACATGTCAGAAACTAGAAAACAATAACAGTATCTGATTTTACTTATACCAAGTAATTAAAAGCAATTTCGTAAGCCTCTTTTTTACTAGCTGTAAAATGACATTCTTTTTTACCTTTTTTTTAACTCTCATCATCCACTCATGGACTCAGATTATATATTTTTGTTGTAAAATGGTGTAAAAATCTCATATAAGCATAGGTATTGTTCCTGAATAATTTACTACAATTGTTTATCGTATTTTATGTTTGATGTCAATTACTGATATACCTTTTAAGTTCCCTATTTTTAAAATAAATTTACTCACACCTAAAATATATGCAGATCGTACATTAACACTTTACATGAGTGCATCAGATTTATGGATAAAACAACAATACAATATTGTAACAATGATTCTACAATATCTTTATAGGCTAATATCAACAAGTTTATTTAGTATTTTTGAGGTTCTTTAATAATATATAACTCAATCTAAACTAGATATTTAATATTTTTCAAACCATCATCAGTGGCGAGTAGCGATGCGTCACAGTTCTGGGGTATAAGCGAGGCAGATGATACATTGACAATTTATTATATTTCTTTACAATTAAGGCCTCGGCCACGATACTAAGCGTAACCGGCCAGCGTAAAGAGGAAGATGTGAGAGCGCTGTCTTTGATCTTAATGCGAGAATAAAAGAACTTTTTTTTTAATCAGCCGGCTGCAATATTCCTGAGCGAAAAAGCCCTGCCGCTGGCGGCCGGAAACTAACAAATATATAACTAAAAACTGATACAGAACTACAAAGACCATATATCATCCATGTTAAATATGCAATTTTTAATTGAATTAATCTGAGATTTTAAGGGGTCAATCAACTTCAAATTGTAAGGGTAATTGCATTAAATGTCTTTAATATACAGTGTGTCTGCCCAAGTTCTCTACATATGGAAAGCTTTTTATTATTAATTTTACGAAAAAACATTATTTATAAAATGTTTCCTCGTGATCTAACACCTAAAATGCAGTCATTAGATATTCATTTTTTCAGTAGTATACAAGGTGTTTGAAAAAATATGAATTTTGTTCAAGAGGAAAGTACCCTTATTTTGAAAATATCGAAAATTATTATTAAGGAAAAATGTTTAGAAATAAAAATAACTCTTTAATATGCAAACTTGTTCATTTACAAGAAAAGAGTTTTTCTTTAATTTTTAATGCGATAACGAGCATTCTTTAGAAATGTACAAATTTAAATTTTCATCGTTTTATCATAAAAATTTAATAAAAAACGTTTTTCTTGCAAATGAATGAGTTTGCACATTTAAGAGTTATTTTTATTTTTAAACATCTTTCCTTAATAATAATTTACGATATTTTAAAAATTTAGGGTAGTTTTCACTTGAACTAAATTCATATTTTTCTAGATACCTCATATACTACTAAAAAAAACTTAATATCTAATGATTGCTTTTTAGCTTTTAGACCAATGCAGAACTTTTTCTAAAGAATTACTTTCTTTCGCAAAATTAATAATAAAAGTTTTCCATATGTAGAGAACTTGGACGAACACGCTGTATACACAAAAATATAGAATTTTCTGACGGTACTCCTATACGACAACTATCTTAATTTTAAAAATATTGTTACTCTAAATTATTTATTAAAATTCTAGGTAATTTAAAAGCAAATACAAATATTTTTTAAATATTTTCTTTTTATTTTAGAACTTTAGACAAAAAGATTACGAGCTCAAAGGCTGTCAAACCTGACGACAGTTCGTTATCGTCTCCATTATCAGACAAAACCGACAAAAAAGACACTAAAAGTGAGTCCGTGTCCGAATCTGATAAGGAATCGAAAGACAAAGACAATAAAGGTACTAAAAAACGCAAAGTGAATTCAAGGACGCCTACGCCAATTCAAAGTGAGGTTAGTGTTGTTGTAAGTGCCGCGACCGCGCCAGACATTGCTGACTCTTCTAGTACTCAGTCTACCGCAGGTGCCGCGACTCCAGTGCAAGCGGACAAAAAAACTCTCTTAGTGCTAGTGAAAGTTCTGTAGACAAATCTAAAAAGGTATGAAAGATTTTTATGACAAATATTTCTTCTCTTCATTGGAGGCATTATCGCCTATAATCACACCATACAGGGTCATCCAAATTAAGTGTCCAATGGTATCTTCGTTATTACTCAAAATACAAAATAGTTTTAATTAGCAAAGTATTTACTTTTTTAACAGTCTTTGAGATAAAAGATTGGAAACAATTGACATTCGGGTTTTTGAGTTATACCGCAAAATACCCTTTTTAATG